>CM038795.1:161191565-161350614 GCA_021764765.1 Vicia sativa | reverse complement strand
GATCGATTTCTCATCACGACCATGGAGATGCTTGTTAATTTCATTTATATTTTGCTCAGAATGATTTAGGTTTGAAGAACACGTATGAACCCTAAACTGAAAAATCTGAATTAAATGATGTATGTTGAATGATTGTTTGATTTTATTGAGGGTTATTGTTCGTTAGGGGTGCAGAAAGAGATTGGCCATGAGTTTTTTTCAAATGGTGCAAGGAATCAAGAGAGCCAGTTTCGTGTTCTAACCTGGAAAAGTTGAGATCGAAACCTGTTCTAGGGCACTTCCAGTTGCGATTTCTTGATCCTTAGAGTACCAGCGGCATGTGAGGATGCTTTAGAGATGGCCTGCTTGCTTTGAATCCTTCCCAATCGATCCAGCCAAGTCTACCTGCACAGACTGAAAAATGGAGCTCGAATTCTTGGTTAGAGCTGTTACAGTTTGTTGTTCTTGGTTTGAATCATCTCTATGATGTCTATGGATTGTGTATGGATGATCAAAACTCAAAGGAATCAAGCCTAGCTTCAGTTTCGAATTCCATGGCAGTTTTGCAAGTTTGAAAAAATGGAAAATGAAAACTGTTTTTTAGCTTTGTTCAGGTTAATTTTAAGCTTGTAACATGTTTATTAATGATTATGGAACATGTTAGACACCAAAGAACTTCATGATTTTCACTGATTTTATAAATTGCAAGTTTTTCAAAAGTTTATCATGTTTCTTGATTTTGAAGAAAGAAAAGAGAAAGCATGATTCTTGCAATGCTTTGGTGTACATTTCTCTTGAATTTGTGATCAATTTATAGGCAATAGAGTTCTGAAATGTTAGGCAAATGTCCATGGCATTTTGTGATTCAAGGATGACTTAAAGGGCAAGATAGTCTTTTGGGAAAGTAAAAGGAACCTTCCTTTTTTCACCATGTGTAAAAATCCTCAATTTGATCCTATCTTCAATCATACCTTCAAGCTGATATTTATCAGTCCATGATGACTCATTTTGGCAAGGTGGCAAGGTTGAATTACTTCATGATGAAGAAAACACAAAAAATGACCTATAATTGAAGTTGTGAATTTTGAAAATCAAGTTTCATGGACTCTTTTGTTTCAATTTCAAAGACATAGCTAGACTCCATGGATTTGAGAGTTCTTGGACATTTTGGAAAGACTTTTCCATGATCTACAACTTTCATGTTTTGAGTTTTTTCAAATTCCAATTGGAACTAGGTGAAAAAATGGCTTGAAGTTTGGAAAAAATGTGAAATTTCAACACTTAGAAATTTTTCTAAGTTATAGAAATTTTGACTTTTTGTTGACTTTTCCAAATTCTTTGATTTTTGATGATCATGATGGATCATTTGAAGTATTTTGATGATTGAAAAAGTTTTGTTTTGAAAAATTTGACCAAAAGTCAAAGTTTGACTTTTCTGTGCAGATGAAATTTCATCAGACGCGTCTGAAAACGACTGATGAGTTCTGTGAATTTCTGTGATGATTTGGATTCAGAAATTAGGTCAAGAGGTTATATCTAAGATATGATGACCAATCTCTATCCAAAAAAGTCATCCACTGCTCAAAAAGTCAGAGAATTCTCTTGCCCGATCAAAACCCTAATTGGTCGATCCTCGATTGATCTGTGAGAAAATTTGATATCTGAGGATTTAAGGTTGAAGATTTGATCAAGATAGATCAAATGGAGTGATAAAATCTCAAACCCTAATTGGTTAGCACTTGAATCAGATGAAAATCTGATGAAACCCTAATTTTGACCTGTGAATGCTATACCCGATTAATGCTGTCTGAGCTGTTAGTTATGAAATGATGCAAATATATGGTGGTATATTAGGTCAAAAATTGGGGTATGACAAGATGCAGCTTTGGACAAGAGATGCCATCATACTTGGCAAAAGTAAGGACTTTGAACTTGTGAGGAATCACCACACCAGGAACAAGGCTCAGATCATCAAAATTCAGCCCTGACATTTTCAGATTTTCCACAGCATTCAGACGGTCTTCAAGTTGCTTGTACTTGTCATCTTCATCAGAGTACTGATCATTCTCATAGTCTTCTTCCTTCTTCTCAGGCTCACGCTGGTCTTCTTCGTTGCCCTTGACACTTCCCTCAGTTTTGACACTCTGAGAGCTCTATCCGGCTGACCACTTTAGGACCACCTTTGTAACGTCTACCCATGTTGAGAACACCAACGACCCTCTTCTTTCTGTTGATGAGCTTCTTCAGATCTTCTTGGCCTTGGACCAAGCTGGTGAACATCTCCTGGAACTGAGCATTCTGAGCCTGGAGATCTTTGACAGTCTGTTCAAGAGCCATTTCTGCTAAAATAAATAGCGAGAAAATGAGAAAACCGATCTTCAATGTACCTGTTATGAAATGTTATGCTATGATATGCAATGTTTATGCGAATGCGATGCAATGTTTTCAAGGACCTTAGGAATTTAAATTTGTTAAACAAGCATGAACAAACTTTTTATTAGTTTCAATTTTTTCTTTTTTTTTTTTTTTTTAGTACAAGAAATAGTTCGGAAAAATAAAAACAAAAGAACACAAATCCTAAAGCTCTAAGTCTCCCATGGACGCTTCCTCTTGGTGCCGAGGTAGGCGTTGATGTTTCGCTCCTCGTGAAGTAGCTTGGTAAACTCTAGTACCTTCTTCTCACTTGCATAACTCTGAGCTTCGAATGTATCCCTTTCTTCTTTGAGCTGAATCCAGGATCTCTTCAAGTCTTCAAAATCAGTAGGCATATCAGGATGGAGAATAGTATAGGGTACGTCACCTATAGTAACTGGTTCCACAATTACTGGTAGAACAGGTGTGAATGGCATCATGAGGTTTTGAGCTCGAGCTCGCACCCATTTGAGGTAAGGTTCCCAAGGAATGGAGTTCTAGTGCCCCAAAGTCTTGGTATCAGTCTTCTTTACCATGCCCCAAGCGTGTATGAACCTTCGTCGGTAATTCTGGAGATCGTGGTTGTAGTCGAACACAATATCTTGGAGAAGCATATCATGAGGACCATCTCTTCGAGCATAACCAAACTGACGTAGAGCTAGAGAAGGGTTGTAAGTGATACCTCCCCTTATGCCAAGGAGTGGTACATTAGGAAATTCTCCACAACGCTCAATGAATGTGAAGTCCTTTTGAGAGAAAAGACACCAACGAATATCTGAATGAGAGAGTGACATTAGTCTTTGAGACCACCTCAACCTTTGTTCGTTCTTCAAAACTGATGGAGGAAGGTGCGAAATAAACCACCTAGAAAGTAACGGTATGCAACACATGAGAGTTCCTTGTCTTTTGATAGTACGAGTGTGGAGAGAATGTAGAATATCTCCAAGTAAAGTAGGCACTGGATTATGAGTGAGGAATATCTTGATGGCGTCCACATCTATGAATTGATCCGAGTTAGGAAACAGAACCAAACCATAGATTAGCAAGGTCAAGATGTCTTCAAATGCTTGGAAACTCGTAGCTTTAAGGAATTCTCGGGCTTTCTTAATTAGGAACTTAGCAAGTAAACCCTTAACTCCACTTCTGGTTTCCCAATTGGCTTCAATGTCTGAGCGCTTTAGGTGTAATGTTGATGCGATGTCTTCGTACCTAATAACCTTTTCTAAACCGGTAAATGGCATTCGGTCAAGAATAGGTATCCCACGTTGTAATACGGTGAACTGACTTTGTAGGATTTTGTGTATCCAAATGTGCGGATAGCAAGAGTCGCCACCGACTTTTATTTTTATCCAATTAAGGGAAGGTAAAAGTAACAGAAAAAGACCTTCGTTAGATTCTGAGTACGGGAGAATGGTTATGAAAAGAGAAGGTATTAGCACCCCTTTCCATCCGTAGTTATCTACGGGCTCTTAGTTGCTCTCTAGATCACTTTTTAAAATTTGCTTTCTGTGTGTTTGAAAAAATGTTTTGAAAAGGCATTTCGCTTTGACTTTGTAATGATTCATGTAGGAATGTATACAAAGTGTTCGGAAATGTTTTGTTTTGAAAAGAGTTTGAACTTTGAAAAAGAGTGTGTGGTGTGAAAAGCATTTGATAGAGCGAGCAACTAAAAGACTTATTTACCCACTCAGAATAGGTCATTTTGTTGTACTTCTACATTCCTTTAGAATAGCGCTAGCCGTACCATTAGTTGATAGGTAGCTCCATTCGTTGGATGTAAGCGGGACATTCGAAGGGACATCGTATGGTCATAGAAGGCAACTTGTAGGAAGTATTCTAGCACATTCGAAGGGACTATCATCATTTTTCGTAGGCGACAATCGAGGGTCAAGATCATGTATTCGGAGGCGACATCGTGGGTCTTATGATCTTTGTATCGAAGGGACTATGATGATTTGTTTTTTGAAGGCAACTGTGCTAGAATACCTCTACGTTCGAGGGACATGACCATTGTTTGAAATCGAAAGGCATCGAGAGAGAATTACCCTAAGGGGTGCGTGTGTGAAAGAAGTGTGTTGATTCAGAATATATTATCTTGAAGATTAGTGTGAGCTATGTCCAATTATTATCTTGCCATACACGCCTAATTACTAGCAATTGATAAGGGTGCGGAAAATAAAGTGCGGAATGTAAAAGCGGAAATGTAAAGGTGCGGAAAAGTAAATCCTACGCTATTACATGGCTTTGGGGCAGATACATAATTTAAAATGCGGAAAGTAAAAGTCCTAAATTAAGCTATTACAACCCATGAGCAGTTACATTATTGAAAAATAAAATAAAATGATAAAGAGAGAATCGTCTGAATCGGATCAACCTGTGAAACAAACGAGAAATCGGAAAATGCAATATGAATCGAATAAGAGAAAAATGTTAGAAAAATGCAAATTTTAATATGGAAAAATTAATGCATGCTGGAAATAAGATAAATAAGCTATAATAATTTTTTTGGAATTTTTAATGCATAAATGATAATTTAAAATGAATTTATAATGATTTAAATGCTAAAATAAAAATAAAATAAATATGCATGCAAAAATTATATTTTTTTAATTTATTAAATTAAATAAAGGTTTTTAGAATATAAATGCAAAAAGAAAATATTTTTTTGATAATTTTTTAATGCAGAATAAAAATATTGAAAAGAATTAAAATAGTATGGAAAATATTAAAATAAGAGAAAATATGAGAAATATGCAAAGTTGGAAAAAAGAAACAAAGCATGCCCTGGCCGGATTCGAACCCATGACCCTTGAGGGCATCTGGAAACAGTGAGAGCCTTAACCGCTGCGCCATGTGTGCGTTGGTGTTTGAAAACGGAGTGAGTGGGATACATGCACGCGTCACCCACCAATTGCCTTGTTTCCGCGCCAAGAAGTTCATCTTCTTCGTTTCAAATATTTGAAAACCTGCGTCGGCCTTCTTTCGACGCTACAAGCCCTGGCAAAAATCAAAACGCAGCATACATAATATAAATTAATTCTAAAGGCATGGTTCGATTCCTTGAAGCATTCCGAACGCACTGGTATGGGTCTTGAGGTCCAATTTTTCCTAATAAGAGAAACCCTAAAACGGCATAGGAACCCTAATCATGGTGAAACACGATTCCGGCCATAGAAATCCAATTGGCTTGCCCAGAAAGCTTGCAAACAACTCACTAAACACAAATATAACAACAAATCACGTTAATAATGCATGAATATGAGAAATCGAAATTTGAAAATTCAAGAACAAACCGAATTCGGTTTACACGATTCTGAATGGTTTTGTGCAATGTAAAGGTCTGATTCGCTTCTGGAGATGTCAAGGAAGGTGTTTTGATGCTTGGAATCAACTGAAAACGATCCAAAACCACGGCTGCAAGTTGCTTCAAGTGCACGAAAATTTGACTTTAGGTTAGGGTTTCTGGAGCAATTTTTCCGTCCTCTTGTGATTGGTATGCATTAGGTATATATGCTGGATGGATTTGGGATTGATTTTGGAAAGAATTGATCAATAATCAATGATAATCAAATTTGATTTTTCATGAAAATCAAATTTTCAAAATTTGCTCAATTTCAATCCAATCTTGCCTTTCTTGATTCAATTTCGAAATTGCTGGCATTTATGAGTTGATTGGATCACAAGGAATCAATAAAAATCAATCTTCCAATTAATTTTGATTTTATAATTTATTTTAAGATTTAATTTGCATTTAAATGAATAAATTACAAATTAAATAGAAAAATAAATCAAAAATTCGTGGCATTGGGCTTACCCATTCCTAATTGCATGAGGAACAAGTTAGGATGAAGAAAAAGTAGGCCCATTTGCAAAAGATTTGATTTTTTGAAGTATCTCTCTTTGTGCATTCTTTCAAAATTGCCCAACTTGTGAATGGTGTATCTTGCTCAATTTTCCACATTTTTGAGTGTTCTTGGACTTTTTGGAAAGCTCTTAGAGTCCTCTAAACAATGTCTTTGGTCTCATCTCAATTGGAGTTACCATGCTCAATATATCTTCAAAACAAAAAGTTGACTTTTTGTTGACTTTGAAAATGACCTGTAATGTTTTGAGCTATACCTCTCAAATGAAGCATTTTTTGGACATTCTTGTGAGACATGAAGTTGTAGAGAATTGAATTTCCTTCAAAACAAGAGGTGGTGGAAAAATTTGAGAAAGTATGAGAAAGTTATGATCAAAAGTTTAGTTGACTTTTCACCTAAAACCCTAATTTGGAAAGTTTGACTTTGTGCAAATCTTGAGTTTTCTTGATGAATCATGATCAACCCTTGATCAAATGATGAATATAACTTCAAAATGAGGATGTTGACCAAAAATCGAAGTTTTGATCAGATGTTGACCACAGTTGACTTTTGTCCAATACACCCGATTTTCAACCATCTGAGCAATTGTCTGAGCAATCTTGACTTGTGAGGCTTGAAACTTGACATGGAGAATCTTTGAAGCATATGAGGAGGCATGATGAACATTGGAGATGTTGGAAACCCATCCTGACTTGAGAAATACCAAACCCTAGTTTGGGTTGATTGTGTTAGGAGAAGGTTTGTCTGATCAACCTTGAGGAATCCTTGAGCATGGATGTATGGAATGTCTTGAGAAGATGGAGGGCAAATTTTGGGGTATGACACACGTAGCTTAGAGAACTCTTCCAAGGTAGGAACTAACTGATAATCCGGGAATGTAAAGCAATGGTGTTTCGGATCAAAGAACTGGAATAGGACATGCATCAAATCTTCTTCAAAACCGGAGGTAACCAAGTCAAGTAGATAACCATGTCTTTTGACAAACTGAGCATGATCGGGAATTTCTGAAACCAATTCCTTGAGTTGAGAAGGTATACCCATGAAGTTGATTCGGATAGTCTTTCTAGAAGCCATAATCCCTACAAAACAGAGCAAATATAAATCCCTAGGTCCTTGAAATAGTTAGAGATGATATGCAATGCAAATGATGTCATGATGTCATGTTTAGCAAGCACAAACAATTCACACAATGAGCCTAGGTTTAAGGCTTGCATGAGGTATAGGTGATTACCCCACCAAAAGTTTGAGTTGGTTCATCCTGTCTTATAATAGTAACCGGGTTCTAGGAATCTCTTATCATTGATCTTTCTCGTAGGCGTTTATTTCAATACGACTACCAAGTGGTCGACCGAAAATATCCCAAAAGTCTGATCTTAATGAGCGTAGCATCGAGTATCAACCAACCTCGGTCTACACCAAAGCCGACCATCTCACTACCTTCTAATGGCCAAGATGGGTCAATTAAGGTTCTAAAAGTTGAGTTAGTGTTGATGACACCACGCAGAAGCCAAATACTATCCTCAACTTGGAAATGAAGAGTATCAGGACATCCAAAGTGTCGCACTAACGTAGCCATCATGTTGACCGTTTTGGTATACGCCTAACGGTCGCGACGATCTATTGCTACTTACCTAAGGAAACCTGGATCCGGGTGTAGGATCCCCCACAAAAATATAATACCCAAGCAACCCTTAAAGATAAAGCAAGCAAATCAAGCAGAAAGCAGTAAATGTGATCTAAGAAAATCCTTAAGGAATTCTCTCTTTAGGGTAATCCCCAGCAGAGTCGCCAGTTCTGTAATACGGTGAACTGACTTTGAGATTTTTTGTATCGCAAATGTTGCGGATAGCAAGAGTCGCCACCGACTTTTCTTTTATCTAATTAAGGGAAGGTAAAAAGTACAGAAAAAGACCTTCGTTAGATTCTGAGTAAGGGAGAAGGTTATGAAAAGGGAAGGTATTAGCACCCCTTTCCATCCGTAGTTATCTACGAGCTCTTAGTTTCTCTTAGATCATTTTTTAAGTGCTTTATGTGTATTTGAAAATATTTTAGAAAAAAGTATTTCGCTTTGACTTTGTAATGATTCATGTAGGAATGTATACAAAGTGTTCGGAAATGTTTCGTTTTGAAAAGAGTTTGAACTTTGACAAAAGTGTGGTGTAAAAAAAAGTATTTGATTTGAGCAAGCAACTAAAAGTCTTTATTACCTACTCAGAATGGTCGTTTTCGTGTTATTTTACGTTCCTTTAGAATAGTGCTATTCATACCATTAGTTGGTAGGTAACCCTATTCGTTGGATGTAAAGGGACATTCGAAGGGACATTGGATGGTCATAGAAGGCAACTTGTAGGAAGTATCCTAGCACATTCGAAGGGACGATCATCACTTTTCGTAGGCAACAATCGAGGGTCAAGATCATGTATTCGTAGGCGACATCGTGGGTCTATGATCTTTGTATCGAAGGGACTATGATGATATATTTTGAAGGCAACGGTGCTAGGATACCTCTACGTTCGAGGGACTTTGACCATTTGAATTCGTAAGGCAACGAGAGAGAATTACCCTAAGGGGTGCATGTGTGAAAGAGTGTGTCAAATTCAGATATGTTATCTTGAAATTATGAGTGATCTATGTCCAATTTTATCTTGCCATACACGCCTAGTTACTAGCAGTTTATAGAGTGCGGAAAATAAATTGCGGAAAGTAAAGTGCAAGAAAGATAAAATCCTACGCTATTACATGGCTTTGGGGCAGTTACATAATAGGAGTGCGGAAAGTCAAAGTCCTAGTTAAGCTATTACATCCCATAGGCAGTTACAATATTGAAAAGAAAAGCGAGAAAAATAGTCCGAAACGTTACAATGTGAACAGATACATAATCGGAAAATAAGAGAAATTCGCATAAGAGGAAAATGTTAGTAAAAAGAAATATTTTTGGATGAGGAAAAAGGTTTTTGATGAGTAATGACAATTAGATGATAAGATAATTTTTTGGTAATTTTCTGGATCGTTTTTGATAATTAAGTGCAATTAAATGTCAATATAATGATTAATTAGCAATTAAATAAAATATGCATGCAAAAATATTAATTTTAATGTCAAAAATTAAATAAACATTTTTTTGACTAAAATGCAAAAGGAAAATATTTTTGGAGTTTTTTAAATGCATGAGAAAAATATTTGAAGATTAATTAAATTGTATGAAAAATATTAAAAGAAAATAGAAAAATAGTGTTAGTTTGCAAGTGCTAAAAATAAGTGTCATGGCCAAGGATCGAACCAGGGACCATACCCTCACACGCGCGCGCCTTGAGCAACTGAGCTGGAGTACTTATCTGTTTAAACAATGAAACAAAAACCTTTTAAACGAAATCGCTTCCTGGGAATCAGAAACACGCGCAAAGATCTTCATCTTCTTCGTTTGAATTTTTAAACAGTTAGCGTCGGTCTTGCTCGACGCTAAGGCCCCTGCAATTTTCCAAAATCTCATACAAGCAATATAAATTAGTTATGGATACATGAATCGATTGCAAACAACATTCTAAACACGGTAGTGGTACTGGTTTTGTCCAATTTAACGTATTTAGGGAAGCCCTAAATCGAAGCAGAAAACCCTAACTATGGCATAACTCGATCCAGGCACTCAAAATGCAATTAAACCACCCAGATAGCTTGCAAACACGATTCTGAACATGAACAAACAATCAAAACAAGTTAATTATGCATGAATGATAAAAATCAATTTTGAAAAAAGTTGGACAAACCGAAATAGTGATTTCTCAATTCTTGATGATTTTGTAATTTGTAAGGGTCTGGATCGATTCAAGAGACTCCAAGGAATGCAATGGAATGCTTAAAATCGATTGAAACAAGCTGGAACTAGGGCTGCCACTTGCTTGAATAACACAGTTTTTTTGACTTTGGTTAGGGTTCCTTGAGGCAATTTTTCTGTTCTGTTTTCATGTGGATGCATTGTATATATATACTAGATGGATCTAGGTCAGAAATCAAGAGGAAAATATGAATCAATCAATGCAAAAATATTTGATTTTGTATAAAACCAAATCTTTCCTTTTTGATCCAATTTTCATCAATTTCTTGCCAAATCAAAGTCAATTTCGAAATTTCCAGCTTTTATGGATTGCTTGGACCTCAAGAATGAGAGAAAAATCCAATTTGCATTTAATTTTGATTTTCTATCTTTTATTTTAATTTAATTGGCTTTTAAATGATTAAAATCCAAATTAAATAGAAAAATAAAGATATAATTCGTGGCCTTGGGCTTGGAGGTTCCAAATAAGCTGAGGAACAAGTTTGAACCAAGAAAAATTAGGCCCATTTGCAAAATTTTGGATTTTGACAAGTATTTCTCTTTGTGCACCTCTTCAAAAATGCCCAACTTGTGCAAGATGTATTTTGCTCAATTTTCAACATTTTTGAGTGTTCTTGGACTTTTTAGAAATCTCTAGATGTCCTATAAACAACCTCTTTGGTTTCATCTCAATTGGAGTTTCCATGCTCAATAAAACATCATTACAAAAAGTTGACTTTTTGTTGACTTTGAAAAGGACCTGTAATGTTTTGATCCATATCTTCAAAATGAAGCATTTTCTGACCATGCTTGTGAGACATGAACTTGTAGAGAATTGAATTTCCTTCAAAATGAGAGGTGGTGGAAAACTTTCTGACAAAGTATGAAGAAGTTATGCTCAGTCGAAGTTCAGTTGACTTTTCTTCAAAAAACCCTAATTTGGAAAGGTTGACTTTTGAGCAAATCTTGAGTTTTCCTGATGAATCATGATCAACCCTTGATCAAATGATGAATATTACTTCAAAATATGGATGTTGACCAAAAAATATGAAGTTTGACTGTATGTTGACCACAATTGACTTTTTGTCCAATACAATTAATTTTCAACTATCTGAGCAATTGTCTGAGGAAATTTGACCTGTGAGGCTTGAAATTTGACATGGAGATTCTTTGAAGCATATGAGGAGGCATGATGATCATTGGAGGTGTTGAGAACCCATCTTGATCTGAGAATTGCCAAACCCTAGTTTGGGTTGATTGTGTAGGAGAAGGTTTATCTGATCAACCCTTGAGGAATCCTTGAGTATGGATGTATGAAATGCCTTGAAGAGTAGGAGGGCAAATTTTGGGGTATGACATACATACACTTTGATCCATGTAATGTTGTTGGATTTAGACCGTTGTACTCGAGCATCTCTTTGACTTCGGAATACTTGTATTGATCTAACAAAATAAAAACATATATTTAGAACAATCTTGTAACACCCCAATTCTACCCCGCGTAATTATATAATAAAATCAGAGTTTCAAAATTCCATTTAACAAAATCGAGGCATCACATCTTCGTATTTCCAACAACTAGCATTATAATGCACATCAAAATTCGGATATACCGAATCATACATAATTCATCATACGTACATATGAATATTCACAGCACAACGGATATGTTAACCAAATATACGTAACATCATGTTGTCATCAATACAAAAGGTTATAACATAATAAGATAGTATATACAAACTATCCTATCAAAATAATGACGTCGCCCAAATCCCGAGTGTTACTACAACCAGAGCAGAACGACGCAAAATAAAGTGACTCGAGCTAATCCATCTCATCCTCGGGGATCACCTGCACGTTACCAATATATAGGTAACGGCGAAACAAGTAAAGGGGTGAGATAATTCCAAAACATATAATTCAAAACAATGATGGAATTTATAGATAGTTAGAATTATAATTGATACAAGTTAAATAAAGTATATCAACATATATTAAAACTTGCATACTTTAAATTAGCATTTAATGTATAAATCAACACATTAACTCCATCACATAATCATTGTACTCGCATCAACACCAAACATCATTTACCATCGCAATTCAATTATCATTCGTCAAATAAGGACTCAATGGTAAACAACTCGAACATAAACATAACCGACTCCAAAATAAAATAATGGACTCCATGAGACACGACTATGTTATGCATGTGGTACCCATCGCTTTGTCCGTAATTAGGGACACTTGGCATAAAGCCCAACTTCGCTCGGCATAAAAGCCATCATCAAATGGCATAAAAGCCCTATTCGCTTATGAAATGTATGTGACTCAATAAATAAAGACCACACAACAACATATCATCATCGCTCATCACAATCGACATAAAGTCTACTTCGCCATATTTGTTCACATCACATAAACATGTCATCGCATCGCATAAACAACAAGTATTCATGATTATATACACCGTCGCAAACATCATCGTCAATTAATCCATCAATTTCCAAAAACGGAAAAATGGTAAAAACATCACTACTCGTCGCAAAAGCCATTCTTAATTACCGGTATAAGTTATAAATACCAACATCAAAATCGGATAGTTCATATACGGCTTAAAATGACTAAAACAGAAACCGGGTCAATTTACTGTAAATTAGCCTATTTCGGGTCGTTCCGTAAAAACTCGCAATTTAGAAAAAATTCCTTCACCACTACGTTCTACACGTCAAACTTAGCTAGCACGTCAATTTTCATTGAATTCGGAGCAACTTGCTCCGTCGCCGAATTTACCGAAATCGGAAAATCGGAACATAATCGGGTTCTAAATTTAATCGGCTATCTTATCCCCTAATTATATTTTATGGTTGCCAAAAGCTACTAGGTGGAATTAAGGATTTGGAAACAAACAGAATGTATTTTCAAAGAATTATGCAGGTAGGTTTCATTGTTTGACAGTAAAACAACAAATATTTCAAGTTACAGAAAAATGGCAAAACAGGGAAAAAATCTGTTCCCTCTCCTCTTGCAGGGACGAACGTCCCCTTCTCCATGCTAATAGGAGGCGGCTGCCTCACTAATGGGGGTGACCGTCCCACAATTGGAGGTGGGCGCCTCACCCCCCCTTGTACTTCCATTATATGCTTCTTTTCCATTCCTGCGTTTTTGCTTTGATTTACAGTCATCTTAATTTTCTGTTTTCTCTTATTTCACTGTTAGTTTTTCAATCCCATTTCTATTCCTATTCCAATTTTCATTCTACAATCCAAATAATACAACACCAAAAACTATACCCATGATTCCTACAACAAACCCAACTCTTCTAAACATTCTTACAATCTCTCAACAAAACCCTATAAACCAAACATCAATTTTTCCCACAATTCAAACTAAATCCATCAAACCCTATCTAAATAAAATGGAAATCAAACCCTTTACCTATAAAGCTTTAGGTGTTCTTGATGATTCCTCAACCTTGAAACCAAGCCTTGTTCTTCTTCTTGCTCTCTTCTTCTTCCTCAATCAAAACCCTAGCTTTTTCTCCAACTTCTCAACCTTGGTGTTTTTGGTGTTATGTTTGGAAAGGTGGAGGAAATGATATATATAACATGTCTTACTAGCCAAACTTAATTAAATTGCTCACATGCCCCTCAACTATTAATACACTAAATATACCATCTAATTATATTATTAACTTATTTTGTTAATTTAATTCCGGGAAATTAAATATCAGTCCGAAAAATATTTTACCGAACCGGACAAAACGTCGCTAAATATATTAATAGATATACCGATTAATATAATTATTTTCGTCGCTAAAACAATTGTCAAACGATAATTCAAAAATATTAATATAATATAACATTAAGTAAAAAGGGCGTTACAACTCTCCCCCACTAAAAAGGTTTCGTCCTCGAAATTACCTGACTCAAAAAGTTCGGGATATGAATCCCGCATCTTACTCTCCAATTCCCACGTCGCACTTTCACCAGCTGCTCCAATCCAGACAACCTTGACCAATGAAATCTCTTTGCCACGAAGGGACTTCATCTCACGATCCTCAATCCTCAAAGGCATCGCTTCCACCGTAAGATTTTCCCGAACTTGAATGTCATCCATCTCAATCACATGTGAAGGATCCGGGACATACTTCCGAAGTTGTGACACATGAAAAACATCGTGCAAGTTTGAAAGATTTGGCGGTAACGCCACCGATAAGCCACTTTTCCCACCTTACTAGTAATTTGATAAGGACCAATAAAGCGAGGAGTTAGCTTCTTCGACTTCAATGCTCGCCCAACGCCGGTTGTAGGAGTAACTCTTAAGAACACATGATCACCCTCTTGAAATTCCAAATCTTTTCTTCTTTTATCATGATAACTCTTTTGACGACTTTGAGAAATTCTCATCTTTTCTCTAATCATCTTCACCGCCTCAGTAGTTTCCCTAACCAAATCGGGTCCAAGTACCACACTTTCACCCGACTCGTGCCAACACAAAGGAGTCCTACATCTCCGACCATACAACGCCTCAAACGGTGCCATTCCAATACTAGCGTGAAAACTGTTATTATAAGTAAACTCAATCAAAGGAAGGTATGTATCCCATTAACCACCATGCTTAAGAATACAAGCTTGTAACAAGTCTTCTAACGATTGAATCGTCCTTTCCGTTTGACCATCAGTTTGAGGATGATAAGCCGAACTCAACCTCAACTTAGAACCCAAATCCTCTTGCAAGCTTTTCCAAAATTCAGAAGTGAACCTCGGATCTCTATCCGAAATAATACACAAAGGAATACCATGTAATCTAACAATCACATGCGTATAAATCTCCGCCAACTTCGATACGGGATAAGTGATGTTAATAGGAATAAAGTGAGTCGACTTTGTAAGCCTATCAACAATCACCCAAATCGCATCGTGTCCTCTTTGTGTATTCGGCAACCCCGTTACAAAATCCATAGAAATGCTATCCCATTTCCATTCCGGAATTTCTAACGGTTGCATCAACCCTGCAGGTTTCTGATGCTCCACTTTAGACTTCTGACAAGTTAAACAAGCATAAACAAACTGAGCCACCTCTCTTTTCATGCCCGACACCAAAATAGTTTCCTCAAATCTTGATACATTTTAGTCGCTCCGGGATGAATACTCAAACTACTTCTATGAATTTCTTCCAAAATCATCCTCTTTAAATCAACATCATCAGGAATACAAATCCTACCTCGGAATCTCAAAACACCCTGAGCATCCAACTTGAAATCTTCACTTTCAGTTTGTCCAATACTAACCAACAAATCAACAAGTTTCACATCAAGCTTTTGAGCTTCTCTAATGCTATCAAGGAAATCGTTATTGATCTTCAACATTCCCAAAATAACACTCTTCGGCGTCACTTCTATCACAAGACTCATATCTCTAAATTGTTCAATCATTTCGAACTCCTTCACCATTAAAAGTGACATATGCAAAGTCTTTCGACTTAAAGCATCGGCCACCACATTTGCTTTACCAGGATGGTAATTCAATCCGAAGTCATAATCTTTCAACAATTCAAGCCACCTTCTTTGCCTCATATTAAGCTCTTTTTGATCAAACAAATATTTCAAGCTTTTATGGTCACTAAATACTTCAAATCTAGAACCATAAAGATAATGCCTCCAAATCTTAAGCACAAAAACAACCGCCGCAAGTTCTAAATCGTGGGTAGGATAGTTCTTCTCATGAATCTTCAATTGTCTCGAAGCATAAGCAACCACCTTGCCACCTTGCATAAGCACACCACCTAAACCCATCATAGAAGCATCACAATAAACCACAAACGGTTCTTCAGGATTAGGTAGAATCAATATCGGCGCCGTTGTCAACCTCTTCTTCAATTCAACAAAACTTTCTTCGCACTTGACATCCCACACAAAAGCAGCTCCCTTACAAGTTAACTTTGTCAAAGGAAGTGCCAACTTAGAAAAACCTTCAATGAACCTCCTATAGTAACCAGCCAAACCCAAGAAACTTCTAATCTCGGTAACAGATTTAGGAGTTTTCCATCTTAACACAGCATCAACTTTAGAAGGATCAACCGCAATGCCATCACCAGAAATGACATGCCCTAAAAAGCTCACTTCACCTAACCAAAACTCGCACTTTGACAACTTAGCATAAAGCTTCTTCTCCTTCAGAACTTCTAACACAATGCGCAAATGTTCTGCATGCTCTTCCTCCGATTTAGAATAAACCAGAATATCATCAATAAAAACAACCACGAAACTATCCAAGTAAGGATGGAAAATACGGTTCATGTACTCCATGAATACTCCCGGTGCATTAGTGACACCGAAAGGCATCACCGAATACTCGTAATGTCCATACCTCGTCCTGAAAGCAGTTTTCTGAACATCTTCTTCTTTCACCCTTATTTGATGGTAACTCGATCTCAAATCAATCTTACTAAACATGCGAGCACCAACCAACCGGTCCATCAAATCATCAATCCTAGGAAGCGGATACCTATTCTTGATAGTTACTTTATTCAATTGACGATAATCGATACAAAGCCTCATACTACCATCTTTCTTCTTCACCAATAACACAGGAGCCCCCCATGGTGACACACTTGGTCTAACAAACTTCTTCTCAAGCAAATCTTCTAATTGACTCTTCAATTCTGCTAGCTCCGATGCGGACATCCTATATGGCGCCATAGAGATAGGTCTGGTACCAGGGACAAGATCCACAGAAAACTCAACTTCTCTTTCTGGAGGTGCACTAGGAATCTCATCAGGAAACACTTTGGGAAAGTCGCACACCACCGGAAAGTTTGCAATAACAGATTGACTCTCCACAGAAAGAGTCGCCATCAACAAGAAAACCGATGCTTCATCTTTCATGAATTCCTTCAATTGTTTCGTCGACACCAACATAGTTTGATCTTCTTCCGCTAAGGAAGAAAACCTCACAGTGTTGTCATAGCAATTGATATGGACATAGTTAGCTTTCAACCAATCCATACCCAAAACCACGTCCAACCCAACAAGCGGTAAACAAATAAGATCCACCATGAAGTCTCTACCAAAGATTGAAAAAGGGCAATTTGCACACACAAAAGAAGTAGTAACCGTTCCCTTAGCCGGAACTTCCACCACCATATCTCTATCTAGAGATGACAAAGTAAGACCCAACCTCTTAACACAATCAGCGGCAATAAAACAATGAGTAGCACCAGTATCAATAATAGTAATAAGGGGAATGCTATTAATGAAACTAGTACCTCAAACAAGTCCATCTTCGTTTGCCGTCGGAGCACCCGACAAAGCAAACACTTTCCCCACTCCTTGCGTCTTCTTAGGCATCTTACATTGAGGACTAGTGTGACCTCCTTCACCACAATTAAAACAAACCACTTCCCTATGCTTACAATCACGAATCACATGGTCTATTTCACCACAACGGAAACACCTCACCTCATTCTCTTTAGTCTTCCCATCACTCCTACAAACATTACTCTTGTGGCCCGGTTTGCCACACTTGTAACAAACAATACTAGCAGGAGCATCTCCCCCACTAGTTCTTCGTCCTTGAAACGCTTGTTGTTTCCCCTTACCAGTAGGGACATCATAAGGTTTCCCACGGCTCTGCTGGCCCTTGCTCCTCTTATCAGACAACACCTTATAATGTGCATTACTATCCTCTTCAAAGATTCTACAGCTATCAATCAAATCCGCAAAGACACGAATTTTTTGATAACCGATCGCCTTCTTAATCTCAGGACGCAAGCCATTCTCAAATTTAATGCACTTAGAAAATTCAGCACCCTCACCATCAAAGTGAGGATAGAACTTAGCCAACTCAATAAACTTCGCAGCATAATCTGTGATAGACATGTTCCCTTGCCTCAGTGAAAGGAATTCAATCTCCTTCTTTCCCCGAACATCCTCCGGGTAATACTTCCTTAAGAACTCCCTACGAAAAACTTCCCACGTTACTTCCTCGCCCGCAACTTCAAGCCTTTGACGGGTGTCAACCCACCAATCATCAGCCTCCTTACTTAACTTATGAGTGCCATAACAGACCTTCTGCGTAGGAGTGCAATCCATCACCCGAAAGATTCTTTCAATCTCCTTCAACCAGGTTAGAGCACCTTCAGGATCATACTTCCCGTAGAAAGTAGGTGGATTCTCCCTCTGGAAGGTCGCCAAACTACGAGTCCCAGCGCTCTCGTCAGCAATCGGCGGGTTTTGGAAAGCCTGAGCCATCGCCTGCATAGCAGCAGCAATAGCATCATCGTTCCTACCAGCATTCCCACCAGCATTCCTACCAGCATTCCTACCAACCATAACAACTTCTGCTCACAACAAAACAAGGATTAGAATCAACAAATAACAATACTTGATTGTTAGACAACAACAGACTCAACAACTTGGCCGGACAGACCGACCTGCTCTGATACCACTAATGTAACACCCCAATTCTACCCCGCTTAATTATATAATAAAATCAGAGTTTCAAAATTCCATTTAACAAAATCGAGGAATCACATCTTCGTATTTCCAACAACTAGCATTATAATGCACATCAAAATTCGGATATACCGAATCATACATAATTCATCATACGTACATATGAATATTCACAGCACAACGGATATGTTAACCAAATATACGTAACATCATGTTGTCATCAATACAAAAGGTTATAACATAATAAGATAGTATATACAAACTATCCTATCAAAATAATGACGTCGCCCAAATCCCGAGTGTTACTACAACCAGAGCAGAACGACGCAAAATAAAGTGACTCGAGCTAATCCATCTCATCCTCGGGGATCACCTGCACGTTACCAATATATAGGTAACGGCGAAACAAGTAAAGGGGTGACATAATTCCAAAACATATAATTCAAAACAATGATGGAATTTATAGATAGTTAGAATTATAATTGATACAAGTTAAATAAAGTATATCAACATATATTTAAACTTGCATACTTTAAATTAGCATTTAATGTATAAATCAACACATTAACTCCATCACATAATCATTGTACTCGCATCAACACCAAACATCATTTACCGTCGCAATTTAATTATCATTCGTCAAATAAGGACTCAATGATAAACAACTCGGACATAAACATAACCGACTCCAAAATAAAATAATGGACTCCATGAGACACGACTATGTTATGCATGTGGTACCCATCGCTTTGTCCGTAATTAGGGACACTTGGCATAAAGCCCAACTTCGCTCGGCATAAAAGCCATCATCAAATGGCATAAAAGCCCTATTCGCTTATGAAATGTATGTGACTCAATAAATAAAGACCACACAACAACATATCATCATCGCTCATCACAATCGACATAAAGTCTACTTCGCCATATTTGTTCACATCACATAAACATGTCATCGCATCGCATAAACAACAAGTATTCATGATTATATACACCGTCGCAAACATCATCGTCAATTAATCCATCAATTTCCAAAAACGGAAAAATGGTAAAAACATCACTACTCGTCGCAAAAGCCATTCTTAATTACCGGTATAAGTTATAAATACCAACATCAAAATCGGATAGTTCATATACGGCTTAAAATGACTAAAACACAAACCGGGTCAATTTACCGTAAATTAGCCTATTTCGGGTCGTTCCGTAAAAACTCGCAATTTCGAAAAACTAACTTCACCACTACATTCTACACGTCAAACTTAGCTAGCACGTCAATTTTCATTGAATTCAGAGCAACTTGCTCCGTCGCCGAATTTACCAAAATCAGAAAATCGGAACATAATCGGGTTCTAAATTTAATCGGCTATCTTATCCCCTAATTATATTTTATGGTTGCCAAAAGCTACTAGGTGGAATTAAGGATTTGGAAACAAACAGAATGTATTTTCAAAGAATTATGCAGGTAGGTTTCATTGTTTGACAGTAAAACATCAAATATTTCAAGTTACAGAAAAATGGCAAAACAGGGAAAAAATCTGTTCCCTCTCCTCTTGCAGGGACGAACGTCCCCTTCTCCATGCTAATATGAGGCGGCTGCCTCACTAATGGGGGTGACCGTCCGACAATTGGAGGTGGGCGCCTCACCCCCCCCCCCTTGTACTTCCATTATATGCTTCTTTTCCATTTCTGCGTTTTTGCTTTGATTTACAGTCTTCTTAATTTTCTGTTTTCTCTTATTTCACTGTTAATTTTTCAATCCCATTTCTATTCCTATTCCAATTTTCATTCTACAATCCAAATACTACAAAACCAAAAACTATACCCATGATTCCTACAACAAACCCAACTCTTCTAAACATTCTTACAATCTCTCAACAAAACCCTATAAACCAAACATCAATTTTTCCCACAATTCAAACTAAATCCATCAAACCCTATCTAAATGAAATGGAAATCAAACCCCTTACCTAGCAAGCTTTGGGTGTTCTTGATGATTCCTCAACCTTGCAACCAAGCCTTGTTCTTCTTCTTGCTCGCTTCTTCTTCCTCAATCAAAACCCTAGCTTTTTCTCCAACTTCTCAACCTTGGTGTTTTTGGTGTTATGTTTGGAAAGGTGGAGGAAATGATATATATAACATGTCTTACTAGCCAAACTTAATTAAATTGCTCATATGCCCCTCAACTATTCTTAATACACTAAATATACCATCTAATTATATTATTAACTTAATTTGTTAATTTAATTCCGGGAAATTAAATATCGGTCCGAAAAATATTTTACCGAACCGGACAAAACGTCGCTAAATATATTAATAGATATACCGATTAATATAATTATTTTCGTCGCTAAAACAATTGTCAAACGATAATTCAAAAATATTAATATAATATAATATTAAGTAAAACGGGCGTTACAAATCTCACATAAATAATTAAATATATAAATATACACGAATATTTAGAACAATCTCACTTACGTATCAATCATTAACTTCATATCCGAATAATTAGTCCAATCACCATCTACCGAATTCAGATAGTAGACCACTTCTTTTATAGGATCCATAACAACCAATAACCAGTGACGTCTATAAATTAAAACAAAAGTTTATATGGAAATTTTCTACGCAAAAGAAACAAAGATTAAAATAAACTTAGAATGAAAATCTAACCCTGTAGGAATAGTATTATACGCCCAAAAATACAAGCTTTTTGTACTGTCGGTGGTCATGAATCTCTCAACTAAGTGCTCTCTTACTGACTCCGGTTCCCTAACAATTGTCGCTCCACTGACATGGGAGGATGACACGAAATGGAATCTGTTTGACAATTGATTCCCGTGCATCAATTTTTTCATATACCAACCTTAAATAAAAATATAATAAACATTAGACTATTTTCATTGAAATGTGTAAATAAATTGTTCAACTAATTAAATAATATATTGATTGGATTACCGGATGTATGAGTGCATAACACCGACGCCTAATTTTCTATGATGAAAAATCTTTTCCATGTCCTCTTGTCCAATTGTTTCGGTGCAAGAAAAACTAAAGATACCTTCATCCATATCCATTTGACGAATACCACCATTCATTATATTTGATGTTATGACAAGTGTTTCATGATACTGCCGGAATCGAGGCACAAATTTTCTGAGAGAAACTCTTTTCTTGGGTGGTACGCTACAAATTTTCTGGCTCACTTGTTGTGACCCTTGAGCAAGTACCTAAAAATCATATAACTTAGGTAAACTATAAAATCATGCAGTTTTTTATTCGGATCATATAATTAACACTTTAAACGTACCTCTTTTTGTGATGCAACAGACTCAAATAATAAGATCATCAATTATAACACATCGAGAGAATTAATAAGATCGGAGCATTTATATTTACTTACAATTTATTCTTGTAAGCGTGCATATCCCAAACGCCCTTTTTTGTATGGATATGTTGGTTTTGACGCTCTCTTGTGATTTATGATACTCACTTTCTTGAAATTATCGTCTCTTCTTTGGCCTACAAAAGCAACCCATTCTGATATACTCAAGGAGTGATGAAGGGTATGCAGAATATCTCAGAATTGTGTTGGAGTTGTTGAAGGACAAAAAGCTTTATGTGAAAATGTCTAAGTGTGAATTCTGGTTGAGTGAAGTAAGCTTTCTTGGTCATGTGATTTCCAAGAATGGGATTGCTATTGACCCTACGAAGGTAGAAGCAGTGTCTCAGTGGGAGGCGCTGAAGAATGCTTCTGAAATTCGTAGTTTTCTTGGTCATGCAAGTTACTATAGAAAGTTCATTGAGGGATTTTTGAAGTTAGCATTTTCGTTGACTAAGTTGATGAGAAAAGGGCAAGTGTTTGTATGGGATTCAGAATGTGAGAAAGGTTTCCAAAAATTAAAGAAGAAATTGACTAGTGCTCCGATCTTAATTTTTCTGAATTCGACGGAATCTTTTATTGTGTACTATGATGCTTCACTGATGGG
This sequence comes from Vicia sativa, assembly GCA_021764765.1. Classification (NCBI taxonomy): domain Eukaryota; kingdom Viridiplantae; phylum Streptophyta; class Magnoliopsida; order Fabales; family Fabaceae; genus Vicia; species Vicia sativa. The sequence goes on along the minus strand of CM038795.1, from coordinate 161,328,102 downwards.
TTTAGGTGGTGTTTTGTTGCAGAATAAGTAGGTAGTAGCTTATGCTTCAAGACAATTGAAGATTCATGAAAGAATTATCCGAGTCATGATTTGGAGTTGGCGGTTGTATTATTTGTTTTGAAATTGTGGAGGCATTATTTGTATGATTCTCTATTTGAGGTATTCACCGATCATAAGAGCCTGAAATATCTCTTCGATCAGAAAGAGCTCAATATGAGGCAGAGAAGGTGGTTAGAATTTCTGAAGGATTGTGATTTTGGTTTGAATTACCATCCTGGTAAGGCAAACGTTGTTGCAGATGCATTGAGTAGGAAGTCGTTGCATATGTCTATGCCGATGGTGCGTGAATTGGATTTAGTTGAATAGTTCAGAGACTTGAGTTTAGTATGTGAGAACACTCCTAATAGTGTTAAGTTGGGTATGCTGAAGTTGACTAATGGTATTCATGATGAGATTCGAATCAGACAGAAATCTGATGTTGGTTTAGTTGATAGATTAACGTTGATCAACCAAGGTCAAGGAGGTGAATTCTGAATCGACGAGAATGGTGTTATGAGGTTCTGTCATAGAGTTTGTGTTCCGCATATTGCTGAACTTAAGAAAAGTATTCTGGTGGAAGGACATTGTAGTGGATTAAGTATTCATCCCGGTGCTATAAAGATGTATCATGATTTGAAGAGGTTGTTTTGGTGGCCTAGAATGGAGAAGGAAATTGTTGAGTTTGTTTATGCTTGTTTGATTTGTCAGAAGTTGAAAATCGAACATCAGAAACCTTTTGGATTGATGGAACCATTGATTGTTCCGGATTAGAAATGGGATGGAATTTCTATGGACTTTGTGTCTGGTCTGCCGAGGACAACTAAGAATTGTGATGCTATTTGGGTTATTGTGGACCGTTTGACGAAATCTACTCATTTTATACCGATGAGAATGGATTATCCGATGGAGAAATTGGCTCAATTGTATGTTAAGAGGATTGTGAGTTTGCACGGTATTCCTGCTAGTATTGTGCCAGATAGAGATCTGAGGTTTACGTCTAAATTCTGGACAGGGTTGCAAGAAGCCTTGGGTACCAAGTTGAGGTTGAGTTTTGTTTATCATCTGCAGACAGATGGTCAGACGGAAAGAACAATTCAGTCGTTAGAGGACTGGTTACGTGCTTGTGTGTTAGAGAAAGGTGGAGCTTGGGATAGTTACTTACCTTTGATTGAGTTTACCTACAACAACAGTTTTCTTTCGTGTATTGGTATGGATCTGTTTGAGGCATTGTATAGTAGAAGGTGTAGAACACCGTTGTGTTGGTATGAATCTGGAGAAAGTGTTGTGATTGGGCCAGAGATTGTCCAACAGATTTCAGAGAAGATTAAGATAATTCAGGAGAAGATGAGAGCTTCTCAGAGTCGTCAGAAGAGTTATCATGATAAGAGGAGGAAAAATCTCGAGTTTAGTGAAGGAGATTATGTGTTTATGCGAGTTACTCCGATGACTGGTATTGGTCGAGCTTTGAAGTCAAAGAAGTTAACTCCGCGTTTTATTGGCCCGTTCCAAATTATGAAGAAGGTTGGAAAGGTTGCTTATCATATTTCTTTACCTCTGTCGCTTGCGAATTTGCATGATGTATTCCATGTATCTCAGTTGAGGAAGTACATTGTTGATCCGTCTCATGAGATTCAGGTAGATGATATACAGGTGCGAGATAATTTGACTGTTGAAACATTTCTTGTGAGGATTGAGGATCGAAAGTTGAAGCAATTGCGAGGTAAAGAGATAGCTTTAGTGAAAGTAGCTTGGGGAGGACCAACAGGTGGTAATGTTACTTGGGAGTTGGAGAGCCATATGAATGACTCCTACCCGGAACTTTTTTTCTAAGGTATGTTTTCGAGGACGAAAACTTTTTTAGTGGGGGAGAGTTGTAACACCCCAATATTTTCAATTATTAAATAATTTGAATTATTTATTTAATTAAAATTAGAATTTTTGGTATTTTTGGAATAATTGGAAATAAAAGGAGTAAAAGAATTGGGCTTATGTGGTGATTAATAGAGGGGAGGCGTGTATGAAGTAAGCCTCTAATTATTTTGTTGTTATTATTATTATAATAGAATAATAAGAAATAAAAAGGAATTGGGAAAAAGTGAGAAGAGGATCATACGTGAAAAGAGAAGAAGAGCAAAGGAGGAAGAGGAACCTAAAGCTCAAGGAAGATTCAAGATTTTGACTAAGGTAAGGGGTGATTGCTCTAATTATAGTGTATTATGAATTTTGAGGATGGTAGAATAGAGTAAGAGATTAGGAATCTCAATTTAGGATTTTTAGGTTTATGAGTTTAAACCCCAATTTCATGATTTTTGATGTTATTGTTGTATTAGAAACATGTATTGAGAAGAGGAATCTCAATTTAGGATTTATAGTGTCATTGTTGTATTAGAAACATGTATTGGGTTCTATTTTGGTGTTGATGTGAATTGAATTCGTATTGGTGTGATTGGGTTGAATTTGGAAAAGTGGAAAATGTTGTCAAATTGAGTTTTTCTGCTACAAATGTCGCAGGAACCGGTTACCTTCTGGGAGGAACCGGGTTCCTCATATAATGTTTAGCAAAGTGGTTTTTCTGAGTCGTGGGAACCGATTACCCTGTGGGGGAACTGGGTTCTTGGTACATTTTCCAGGAAGATGATTTTTATAAAACGTGGGAACCTGTTATTCCCTGGGAGGAACCAGGTTCTCCATACATTTTCCAGCAGCGTGTTTTCACATGATTGTGGGAACAGGTTACTCCTCTGGAGGAACCGGTTACCACTGATACTTTTTGAAAAATACTAAACTTTGAAAATTCATAACTTTCAAACCGTAAGTCCTTTTTAATTGTCGTTTTGGACATTATTTCTTAAATTAAATATTCTACTTTATGAAATGAAGAAAATAATAGTAACTTGATTTTAAGGAATGATGGAACAAGATTTGTCCTTGGCTTCAGGTTGATGACTCTTCTTTTTCTTGTCTCATTTTGGATCGTCTTCTATTGTTAGAGCATTCTTGTAAATTTGCTTTTATCTTGGATACATATTGGTTTTTTGGTTTAATTACTTGTTGGATAAATTTGAAATGTATGAATGATATCCTTTTCAAATGCCTCATCTTGTCAAATTTTGACCGAGTTGGTTTGATAAAATTGTTTGCGTGAGAATGATGTTGTGTACAAGTGTGAGTTGTTAGTCCCACATTATTTAGAATAGTGGAGGTTGAACACTTTATAAGTGAGAAGATCCAAACACCTATCATCTTAAAATTTTGGGTGAATATGTGGTGTCTTTTAAACTTGTGTGTTGCTCTTGACTCAACGTGAATGCTCTCCATAATGATCCAACAATTAATTCTTTCTGTGTTTTAAAGTTAGGAGTTCTTTGTCTTGAACGGATTAGTGTGTTGATGATCTAGTTAGGTTTTGTGTTTTTGTTGGTTAATTGTTTCGGGCGGATTTCTTTTTCTCCCGAATTTATCTTTGTTTAACCATAGATTAAACACTCCTAATTGTGCTCTTTAACAAGATCCCTTTTCTTGTAAAAATAGTACTAGGCACATCTTCCATAAAAAATAAGCAGAATGTACGCAAAAGATTTACTTGTATTTTGTTTGCATAACTTTGAAATAATTGAAGATAGCATATGCTTGCACATTATTGAGTTATCGAAAGCCACAATTTAGAGAATCTTTATTTTCTCCAGCTTTTCCCATTAGAAATCGGGTTGCCATTGAAATCATAGCTAAATGACAATGAATTGCTTCATCACGAGAAACACACACAAAGGACTTGACATACTATGTCGTTTCCCGACATTGTGAGAGGTGGGACTCACTCAAAACAGAAACTTTGTTGTTAGGCCATTTGCAATTTTGATTGAAAGCTTCTCTTGTCTCATTGGAGTCTCTATAGTGTGTGATTACGAGTGTATGAAATCAGATTTTTTTGTTAATAACATAATACATATTCTCGGAAAGCAATATGAGGATTTGAAAATCTAAACTTTTCAATTTTTTCATTATAAATTGGGTCGCCATTTGAAAATGATAGCCAAAGGACAAAGATCACACACAGAAGTTGGTATACTACGTATGATCGTTTTCCCTCACCTTATTATTCATTACCACGTGAATCATCATTTTCGTGTTGCACCAATATCGCCATTTACGCATTCACAACCCAAGCTCTATTATTATTGGCGTGTTTGTCGTGCGATTTGGAATAATTTTTAAAATAAAAATTAATAGACTTACAGAAAAATTATTTGTGGATTTTTTAGATTTTAAATTATTAAGTAAAAATATTTAATTCAATCAAATTCAATTTAAGATTAATAATGTTTCAACAAAGATTAAATGGGTTAACTTTATTATCAATTGAAAATTAATTTTACAAAAAATCAATTATCATAATTTAATAAATGATTTTGTATTAAAAAACCCAAAATAATAATTTTTTTATTATTTTTTTTATGTATAAATTCTTATTTTATAAAATTTGCTTTAACTTTAATATTGATTGAGACGACTCTAACAAGATAATAAAAGTGAAGTTAAGAACTAATATTTTTTTAAATTAAGAAATTAAAGTGGAATATTAAATTAAGTTAAGGGGTTTAGAGACTAAGTATACCTAAATCATTTCATCATTACATTTTTGTAATGATTTTTCAACTTTTGCTATAAATTCGGGTGTCATTAAAAATCATAGCCAAAGAAGAATGAATTTCATCATCACGTAGAGCAACTACAAGAAAACTTGGTATACTACGTACGTACCATAGCTTTTCCTGACTTTAAATTACTAGGATCGAACCAATGACTATTTTATTGCGGTTGGTTGAAAATACATATGTTGAATAAGTCTCACATTGTTTAATTTTGTGAAGAAAGAGGAAGTCCGGGACTATATATAAGATACATGTTCTTTGAAATCTCACATCATTTAGTTTTTTTTTTTTTTGGAATGGAGGGGGACTCTAAGGCTATATATTGAATTCAATTTCTTATTTACAAGATGCATCAATCTAAAGCACTTTAAACTTGTATTTGATTTTCTTTGTAATCTTATACTCTTGTATTAGAGTGTTGTGAGATGTAATTAAATATTTGTTATAGAGTGTGTGAGGTATTGGGGATCTGGTTTAGTTGAGAGTATATTATATGTTGTAACAATTTCCATATAGTGTTATGTTTTGATTGTCTATAGATAATGACCGTGGTTTTTTCTCTAGTTTTATAGTTTTCACATTATGTTCTTGTGTTTTGATTGTGTTCCGCTTTTTTCCCTATGTTTTGTTTTTTCCAATAACTAGTATTAGAGCATGGTTAGATATGGGGATATGAGTTCTTAATATGTTTTGTGGTTGCAACTTTGTCTTAATATGCTCCGGGAATATTATATGTTGTAATAATTTTCACAAAGTGTTAGTTTTTGGTTGTCTATTAACAACGGCTGTAGTTTTTTCTCCAATTTTAAAATGTTCATGTTATGTTTTTGTGTTGTGATTGCATTCCTATTTTTCCCTATCTTTTGTTTTTCCCTACACATTTCAACTATCCCATCGTCTATTTAGAAATCAATGGATAAAGTGTTAAGTTTTTATGTCGCACTTCATTACCTCGCTTGTGTAACAGATGGAAAATCCCATTTGTGTTCGAGGAATATTTATTTTTTTAGTAGCTTAGTCATGTCTCTCATCATGATTTGTGGAAAACCCATCAACCATCTTTATGGTCATCATATTACGAATAATGTTTGATTGGTAATAAAGGACTCGACTCAATATTTATGGTCCATAATGATTTCATATCCAAGGATGATATACACTTTCATCAACTTGAGAATAACTTATGACAATTGACATTCTATGTAATATTCTCATGAAAGGTCAATCCACTTTAAATATTACTTCCAAACATTCATATCTATGAGAAGACTCGATAACTCTTTATCCATATGATCCATGAGATGTGATCATCCGCCTATCAATATAATAGTCTCAATATTTTAATGTTATCTCACTTCAAAATAAAGCTTGACTACATATACTTTAAGAATAGTGTCCTTATGTTAAATGAGATCTCATAATTAAGTAACACTTACTGTTTCATTAAACGAACTAGCTATTCTAGAGACTTTATATTTTTGGAAAAATAAACATAACAAGGAAATGCCTTTTATTATTAATAAATAGTGCCCAAAACTATTGGCCTCTAGGGATTACATCAACAATCTTCCATTAAAACTAGAGCCAATTAGGCATACACCTAATACACATACACCTAGTATGGCCATCATGCTTGTACATTACAATAGGCTTTGTTAGTGGGTAAGCGACATTATCAAGTGTTGATACTATTTATATCTTCACATCTTGTCTATCTATTATCTCTCGAATTAGGTGATATTACCTAAGTATGTGTTTAGATAATTGATAAAATCTATGCTTCTTACCTTATGCGATAGCACCATTGTGATCACAATAAAGATTAATGAAATCCACAATGTTGAAGACTATGATAAGTTCAATTATGAACTTTTTGATCAAAAAAACTTCCTTTATTATATTTTAAGCAAAAACATACTATGCCTCGGTTATAGAATCAACAAATGTATCCTACTTTGAACTTATGTTTGGAAGCTAGCATCCATTTATCCAATCACATCGAGCTCTTCTTGATCTCCATATTTCAAGTATTACTCATTTGTCCTTCTCAAGTACTTAAAGATATTATTGATAACAATACATTGAGCATCACCAGGATCATATGGGTACATACTCGTTGCACTTAAAGTATACGAGATATATGGTTGAGTACATAAAGTTGTTCATACATTTCTCATTCGTTAGAAATATGTATCTCATTTATGTGACATTAGCAACAATACCAAAGGTAAGCTATATTTAACTTATTAGGTTTCATTATTTTAGTATTTATGTTATAAATAGGCATTTAAAAATCAAGAACTTATATAGTACATTGTTTATTTGTGCAGTAGCATAGAATACGTCATTCAATTAAATAGAGCAATAACTAATCTTTAAGCTAAACCCTAATAGGAGTCTTCTAACACAATAGGAATCCTCTAACACAATTATTAAACCACTGGTTCAAGGCAATACTTAAGTTCATACGGCTAAAGCTACAACCTTTTCCCCATTGCCAATTCATAAATCAATTTCATCTTTTGATAATTCTCTATTTTCTTTAGCCCTTGCTCATTAATACAAATGGGAGAACCAGATCCTGTATTCAATATTCATGATTTAGAAGTAGATAAAATTATTTCTATAACAAAAAAATACGTGAAGTTTAAGTCTCTACTCCTCACAGAGGAAGGTCAAAAGAATGTTGCTAATATAGCTCAGGAAATTGAATTGGGAAATCAAGTTGTTGACAAAGATGTATCTGACAATCTGTCCGACATTTTGGAGTAACCCATGAGAATATTGTTGAAATGATAACATTATAAGTTTCAACATTGAAGAAAATGTTGGTAACTTTGTAAATGACAATAAAGACCATGTTCATGAGAATGTTGAAACTGATGAAGCCCACTTTGATGTTATTAACAATAAATATGCGAGTAAGAAATATGCTAAGAAAAATAAAAAGAAGGAAGATTAGAATAAATAATCTCTTAAGCTCAAGGAGAATTCTTCTAAGAAGGTGACTACTCCTACCAAGGCTAAGAAGACGACCAAGAAGAAAAATATTTCAAGTAAGAAGAATAAAGGTGTAGTAGCCAGTGAAAAGTCTGTAGGAAAAAAGAAAACTAAAAATAAAAATAAAATTTGCTCATGTAGTGGAAATTTTTTAAGAAGATGTGGTAACAAAATTTAACAACAATATGGCACCCCCTCTCAAGAAGAACATAAAATTGTTACTGGCCAGAAGATTCCCACTAGTATCCCTGTTGCTATTTTAGAAAACGTCTTATTCCATTATAAATAAAGTGTTTTAGAGTGGAAGTACGCGTATCATAGAAGGATAGCCCCTAAAAGGGAGATGTATAAAGAAGATTAAAGTGTGAAGAGATTGTTGAGCCGCTGAAGGATGCTAAATTTTTGAAGATTATGACAAGCCTTATCCCCTTTTATCCCAAACTTGTCAAGTGATATATTTTTAACATTTCTAAAGATTTTAACAAAGTTGAAAAAAGGGATTACAGAAAGGTGCATGTTCGAGGATGTTGTTTGGCTTTTTTTTCCCAATATTCAACACTTTGATCTGACCGCTGAAGCTAGCCTTCCAGAGGTTTCCCCATCATATGGTATTGCCAAAAGCCATGTTTTGTTGGGATATAGGAAGATGTCGAAGTCATTACAATAAGTAATTTTTACCTCCATAGTTTAAAAAAATAGGGCATATGGCATAATCAATATGATAAGTCCCAATGGAGAAAAATCATCTTAGTCTCAAGATGATGTACTTCATGAAGGGAATAACCTCATGAATATTGAGAAGAAGGATGGTAAAGAGATTAAGGGTGATGTTGGTGGAACGAAGATGAATATGAATATGTTTTATATAGATAATTTAAAGATTGGAGATGTTGGTTGATTTTTTGTTTTGTTTTGGTTCTATTGATTCTAGTGATTCGTGCCGTATGTGTAGGTGTTTATGTAATATGTTTACTTTCCCACACAGCTAGATATCGTACCCAGGAGGCTAGATTCCATTTATTTTCTTGGTTGTTCTCTTTTTGGATGACTACTTATTTACCCCTTTTCCATTTTGAGGAAATTAGGTGGAGAACAAATTCGATGAACTATTATGATTGTGCATGACAACTTTTATGGAGAAAAATTTATGCAAGTTTTGTAGATCCTCAACATTTTTTGCATAACATATGCATTTAATATATGTTTTTACCGCTATATGATTTTTCTAAAACATGTCATGAAGTTTTCCCTTAGCATTTTGTGGCACATCTTACATGTTGTATTTGCCTAAAAATTGACCATTGTTGTTACACCCGAGTTAAAAGGGGATATTGTTGTTACATTTGATTGACATGATATTACAGACAACATGTGATGCAATATGTCAAGATGTTATGTTGAGACATCCGGTCTCTATGAGCTCAAAATAAGAGGCAAGATATGAAGTAATATATCCCCGACATTGATGAACATCCTGCCTCAAAAGCCAGCCACGACTGGAGTGAATCTTAGGCCTAATTTGTTTCCTTTGATTGCTTGCACCGGTTTTGAGGTACCACTTATTTCTTCTCCCTCAACTTAGTTTTGGCACACGAGTGGAAAAGTTTCTTCTTCTCTGCCTTTTTCTGCTACAAAGTTAGCTTTCTCTTCAACCTTCTTCGAGAACCTCTACTCGGATGCATAGCTGCCAATTTTGTTGCAGTTGAAGCACTTGATTTGTGAATTTTCGTACGTCGACCATGGATTTTCTCTTCCACGACCTCTTGTTGCTTGTGGATTCCAACTCCTTTCTCCATTGTTGAAGTTGTTGGAGTAGTTGTTGGAAATACCTCTTCATTCTCCAACATGTCCTCGTCCATGTCCATGATCTTGGCCACGACCTCGTCCTCTTTGGTTGTTGTAATTTGCATAATTTTCTTTCTTTGAATGCTTACACCGATGTCGAGGTACCATTGTTTCTTTTCTTCTCAACTTGGTTTTGGCACGCGAATAACAAAGTTTCTTCTTCTCTGCTTTTTTCTTATACAGAGTAAAATTTATCTCCAACCTTCTTTGAGAATCTACACTCGAACGCATGGTGGCTAATCTTGTTGCAATTGAAGCACTTGGTTTGTAATTTTTCGTACATCGACCATGAATTTCATCTTTCATAACCTCTTGTTGCTTGTGGATTTCAACTCCTTTCTCCATTGTTGAAGTTGTTGTAACGAACTCTTCTTTCTCCCCTATCTCCTCGTCCACATCCACGATCTTGGCCACGATCTCATCCTCTTTGGCTCTTGTAATTCGCATAGTTTGCTTTCTTTGGGTTGACTTGTAGTAGTTTCTCCATAGCCTCATTTTGTTTAACTTTTCTCTTTTTTTTTCTTCGTATGCTTGTAAGGAACCCATGAGTTGCACAATAAACATGGTCTTTAAATTCTTGTTTTCTTCAATGTTGGTGACAATGAAGTCAAAACTTGGAATTAAAGTGCGAAGTATTTTCTCCAGGACTTTCACCTCATCAACATCTTCACCATTTCTTTTAAGTTGATTGACTACGACTATACTCGAGAAAAATAATAAGAAATTGAGTCAGACTCCTCCATAAACAAACGTTCAAAGTCACCTCTAAGAGTTTGAATACAAATCGTTTTACCTACTTAACTCCTTTATTCCGAGTTTGAAGCTTGTCCCAAGTTACTTTGGTCGTCGTTGCATTGGATATCTTATCAAACGTATCTTCATCCACCGATTGATTAATGCGAAAAAAGCTTTCTCGTCTCTCTTTCTCCCTTACACCTTGGACTTAGCGAGGATTCATCTTGAACCTTGAAACTTTTTTCAATGATATCCCACACATCTTGAGATCTTAGTAGATCCTTCATCTTGATACTCCAATTGTCATAGTTGTTCTTTGTGAGCATCAACATTTAGAAAGGGAAACCTCCATTCACCATCTTTTGAAGACCTTGAAGTTCTGATACCATTTTTTTTTGGAAAGAAGGCATTTTATGTTTAGGAAAAGTATGTCGAAATATTAGAGGCTTGACTAGAAATTTGATAAGTAGGAGAATTTTTTATAGAGGAGAGAACTTTGTATTTTTGCTTGAAACAAATGTGTGGTATTACATATCTATTTATAGTACTCTAAGACGAACTTTAGACACACTAATTCTTGAGAGTTCTCAACTCTAGAGATCCAAAAGTATTCTAAAAAATATTACAATCATAAGAAATATCTAAACACTCCAAACAATACAAGAATTCTCTAGAAATATTAACCAAAATTACTCAAGCTTAAAATAACTAAACCCAAATAACCAAATAATAAAGTTAGGCTCAAATCAAGTTTATATTTCATCAACTTTCATATTAGACTAAATGTGTGGTGCTATTACCTTGAAGATATTATTGATCTAACAAATTTTGGGATGTGCCACATAGTACTACATGTGATGAGATAAATTTAGAATTATACTTGATGATGTGTTATAATTATAATTGATGATGTGTTGTTATAAATATTTGATACAACAAATTTAATATATTATATAAAAGCTAATAAATATATTGATTAAGAAAGTTGTGTTATTAAAGATATAATGTTGCTAGTAAAACATGATTATCATTTATTCTTACATGTACCCACAAAATTAAGGTAGTAACCACACAGCTAGCCCAATTGCCGAACGGGACAAACGTAACCATTTAGAAACTTATCTATATATGTAATAGCTGCTGTGGTGATTGGTTTTTTCATGGGTTGTTTTAAAACAATGAAGTCGCCACCTAATTTTATTCGTTCTAAAAAGAACGGGGAAATATAGATAAAACCCGCGAATGATGGATAAGGCGGTCTACGAGACCAAAAGATACAGATTCGGGAGTCGGTTATGCAAGGGGAAGGTATTAGCACCTCTCACATCCATCGTACTCGATGAGACCCATTTAGTTCGTATGTGTTTAAGTGTGTTTATTGAAATTTGCTAACTTCTAAGTTTAAGAAAAGAGAAATAAGTATGATCTTTATTTATGGGTTTTTGAACTCGCCAAAGACATCGCATCTTGTGCCTATGTACTCCCTCATGCAATGGGAAAGTCAGAGTTTCGTAGTTCCTCTTGAAAATGTTTAAGTTGGTTGTGTTGATTTTATAAGAAAAATCTTGCATTAGACATTTCAAATACTTGAACTTTGACTTGTTTAGTTTGTTTGAAAAGCTAAGTCTTTGTTCGTATTTGAAATGGCTATTGCACACTCTTTGTAAGAAAAGAGTTTAATGGTCGCATATGAGCGAAAAAAGAAATTGATTGAGTTGAATTAATTTTAAGTGGGTGAAAAGTACCAAACAATAGGACTAGAATCCTACGATTCAAATACTAGAAACCATATGAGCTAATGCTCAAACGAGTCGTCTATCACCCCAAAAAGGTTTTCTTGTGAAAAAGTGAGTGAAGTGAAACAAATTTCACGTTATTAAGAGCGTTTAAACAATTGGACTAGCATCCAACGATTTAAAAACTTGGAGTTCATTTGGCACAAGTTTTCAAACAATTGGTCTAGCAACCAATGATTTAAATACTTGGGTTTTATTGTGAAAAACAATTTTTGAAAAGACACTCGACGTTGGATAGAAGTTTGGAACTTTGATTATAAAGTGTTTTGAGGTTTGGTATATGGACCAAAGAGGGACGGAATCGGGTCATGATTAATCAAGTATATGGACTTAATTAATCTTGTGAGGATAAGTGCTCCTACCCCCTAACTATGAAACCCTTATGCATGGAAAATTGGTGTATAAACCAAGATTTATTCGGGTTATGGTTAATCAAAGCAAACAAGGGCTTTGATCAACCTTGTGAGAATGGCCATGTACATTCCCAACTATGAGACCCTTTTGGAATTTGGCTTATGAGCCAAGAGGATTTAAGAATCCGATTGAAAAAATAAAGAGGTAAGAAAACAAGTGGGCCCATACAAGGTGGTCATATGTATGCTCCTAGAAAGTGAGACTAGCGTGACACTAGTATTCTAAACGACCGATTGAAACAATCGATTGAATAGTTGTCGCTGTAGAAAAGCCCAGTACCAAACTATGAATGTGTGCGAGTGTGCACTATGTATGTATACCTGTTCATTGATAAGGAGCCCAAGAGGAGGCTATGTGTTCTAATTGCATGATATAGGTGTAATTAAGCGGTAATTAAAACACACAAGGAAATAAAATCCTAAACTATTACAAACCATATGGGGATGGGAATACAAGTTTATGAATGGGGATGTATCAAATCTGGAAGTGTGAAGAACTTAAATAAACAAGCAATACAACCAAATCGAATTAAATTGAAATAACTAAATAGCTTCATCGCGTGGTGCGAGAAAATGCTTCAAGTGAACTTCAAGACCGGATAAAGCTTGGCGCATCAGATGAACATCAGATAAAGATCCCTACATTGTACGAGATACAAACGAAACCAATGCGGAGAGCTTGCAAAACTCAAGTATGATTATTGCATTTTATTAGATTAATTAGAATAAATTTATGTAGAAATCAATTCTAAGAAGACAACCAATATATTTGTGTTCATACGCATTCGAAAGTCAAATTGAATTCCAAATTCGAAGTTGCAACACAAGGATGATCATTACAATATAATTCAAATTTATTTACAAATGAATTGAATAAAGTATAAGAATAAAAGTAATATGTATATAATATTTATAATATCAAACATAAGAAATAAAAATACCATGTATAATTATATTTACAATATCAAATATAAAAATAAAAATACTAAGTATTTTATATATATTTATAAATACACTACTAAATATTTAATAGAAATAGTAATTCAAATATTAAAATGCTAATGAGAGAGAGTGGATGCATTAATTGAATGTGAATGCTTTGAACAATCTTTGATGTCTTCACAAATAACAAACTTGTTAGTAGCATAAGTGGGATAAAAATAAATAAAATGAAATTGTAACAATTAGAACATGGTTAGTAAACAAGATAAAAATTGAAATTGTATCACATGAACACAACTCAAAATCAAGAAAACACCAAATTAGACCAAAATCATCACCCTAATGTTTCAAACAAATTCCCCCAAATAAATCGATGATCATCATAATTTTCAATCCACAAATGAGAACAAAACTCAAGAGTTCACCATACATCAACTCCTAACAAGAACGGTATTGTCAGGATAACACAACTTAAAAACTTCATGGCATTAGTAATATGGCACTCACGTATTCGATACCACAAACAAATTCAACTTTTTTAAAAAAACATGGAAACTTCAACCTTACTCTCATAAGAGAGTTGTCAACGAACTCAATCAAAACAACAACAATGCCAAGATTAATTAATTTCAAGACAGTTATCATCACATAAGCAACGTTATCAATTCCACTTCAACAACGATATCGACATGAGTCCACAATTAACTTTACAAGTTCATTATTCAACTCACCATTTAACACATAACAATGCCAACCTTAATATCTATCCCAAATTCAGATTCTCAAAATCAACATTAACTCATGAACAACAACTTAAACGCAACCCTAACAATTCAACTCAAATCTCTAGCACTAATTGATAACAATAAAAATGCAACACATTTTAGTAGAAAGAAAACCAAAACTAATCTACACAAATAATCACAAATTAAGTTGAACTGAGATAACAGTGAAATTTACTCGAAACATGAGCCACGGAAAGGAATACCATGCTGAAACTGAACGGAGGGCTTGTGAGGAAAGAGAATGAGTGGCGACAGTAAGGGATGTGTGAAGATTGGTGATAAACAGTGGGATGAAGAGTTGAGTTGTAGGGAGTATATTGCTTTTTCGGAAGAAGAATGAAGGAAGGTGGCGGAGTATATTGCTTTTTCGGAGTATATATTAAATAATTTTAATAATATCAAAAATGTCCTTTTTGACAAAATGGGCCGCAAAGCCCAATATAATAAAATACAAGTTATCCAAAACTATTTTTATTTTTATTTTTGGAGATAAAAATTAGACACTTAAAATTGTCAAAAATGATATAAATTCGAACACTAAATTATCCAAAAAAATTAATGAGTATATTAAAATAAACTACGAATTTCAAAGATTAAAGAAAAACTATTGAAATAATTAAAGTCGAAATAAAATGATAATAAATAATATCCGGCAGTAAAACACTTACGATTAAAAACGAGACTCCAAACTATACCAAAAAATTAGAGAGAGCATATTTCATGATCTACGCGACACGTAGATTCATAAAGCAGTGAGTTAAAGGAAAAAACTTGAAATATTTTTTCCGCTAATTTTCCGCATAGTGTCAAATCGCTTTTAACGATCTGTTTATAAAACCGAAATATCAATATCATCGACATATAATCAACTTAATACGATGCAAGAAACAGGTAGAGAGATAAAAATACATGAAGTAAAATAACGTGTATTTTGCAACTATAAAACGATGCAAATGTCAATTTAAATTGATTTTTGGTCAACTTAAATACGACTAATAATTCAGATGCGATGAATGAATGATTGATTAATGTCAATGACTTAATGGAAGCGCATGCAGATGAACGCGAAGCCTAAACCAGATAAATTCGAATTTAGCAACTTATCTTATCTATATATGTAATAGCTGCATATAGAAGATAAGGTATTAGTTATTCATAATACATATCCTCCAATAGCAAAATGAGAATCTTAATGACTTGTTTTCTCTTCTTTGCAAGCCAAATGTTCTCATCAACAAATGCTCTTTCTTTGACTTCATACACCGATAAACTTGCGTTGCTTGCTTTGAAGGAAAAACTTACAAATGGTGTGCCTGATTCTCTGCCATCATGGAATGAGTCTCTACATTTCTGTGAATGGCAGGGTGTTACATGTGGCCGTCGTCATATGAGAGTATCTGTCTTGCATTTGGAGAACCAAACTTGGGGTGGTACTCTTGGTCCATCCTTGGGAAATCTGACATTTCTTAGAATACTCCGACTTGAAAACCTTGCTTTGCATGGTGAAATTCCAAAACAAGTTGGTCAATTGAAGCGCTTGAAAATTTTTGACTTAAGATTTAACAAACTTCAAGGAGAAATTCCTATGGAGCTCTCCAACTGCACAAATATTAAGGTATTTAATTTGTGGGAAAATCGGTTCACAGGAAGAGTTCCCACATGGTTTGGATCAATGAAGCAACTTATTGAATTGAATCTCCTTACCAATGATTTAGTTGGTACAATTCCATCTTCCCTACAAAACATTTCATCACTCCAAATGCTATTTCTTTCAGATAATCACTTGCAAGAAAGCATACCTTATTCCTTAGGTAAGTTGTCAAGTTTGAATAATCTGGCTCTAGCTATAAATAATTTGTCAGGTGAAATCCCTCATTCTCTTTACAACCTATCAAATATTCAAACTTTTGATCTCGGGGAAAACAAATTATTTGGTAGTCTTCCATCAAATATAGATCTTGTTTTCCCCAATCTTATTGAATTGTATGTACAACAAAACCATATAACAGGAAATTTTCCCAATTCAATATCCAACCTCACCAATTTGATAACTTTTGTAATAGGAGGCAATTATTTTAATGGGCCAATACCGCTTACTTTAGGTCGACTAAATAAACTTGTTTTTTTTAATATTGAATATAACAATTTTGGAAGTGGAGGTGCTCATGATTTAGACTTCCTTTCTTCTTTAACCAATTGTACTCAACTATCAATGCTCATTTTGGCTCACAATAAATTTGGTAGTAAGTTGCCTGACCTTATTGGAAACTTTTCCATCAATCTCAAGGTCTTTGTTCTAAGCAATAATCAAATACATGGAGTGATACCCGAAAGAATTGGACAACTAAATGGTTTAACCTCCTTACACATGGGAAGAAATTCCCTCGAGGGATTAATTCCGTATTCAATTGGAAAGCTTAAGAATCTAGTAAGTTTGGTCTTGCAAGAAAACAATTTATCAGGTAACCTTCCTACAAATATTGGAAATCTTACTATCTTGTCTGAATTATATCTTACAAGCAATAAATTGGAAGGAAGCATTCCATTTTCCCTTAGATATTGCACCCAATTACAACAAATTTATATTGCTGAAAATAAATTGAGTGGTAATTTACCAAATCAAACATTTGGTTATCTAGATGGTTTAATAAATATTCTCTTGTCCTACAACTATTTGACTGGTCCCATTCCTTCAGAGTTTGGCTATTTGAAGCATCTTTCAATCTTGAGTCTAGAGTCAAACAAGTTATCAGGAGAAATTCCAAACGATCTTGCTGCTTGTTTGACATTAACAGGGCTCTGGTTGAGTGAAAACTTTTTTCATGGAAAAATACCTTTGTTCTTTGGTTCATTAAGATCCCTTGAGACCTTAGATATTTCTAACAACAATTTCTCAAGCACAATCCCCTTTAATCTAGAAAATCTAACATTTTTGAATTTTTTGGACTTGTCTTTTAACAATCTGTACGGTGAGGTTCCCATAGGAGGTGTCTTTAGCAATGTCACAGAAATTTCATTAATTGGAAACAAGAACCTTTGTGGAGGTATACCTCAATTGAAGCTTCCAAGATGCTTTACGGCTTCCTCCAAGACTCACAAACAATCTCTAAAAAGGAAACTTATCATCATCAGTGTATTTGGAGGGGTTTTGATCTCTTTCATAGCTTTTACAATCGTCCATTTTCTCACAAGAAACTCCAAAAAGTTACCTTCTTCACCGTCTCTACATAATAGAGCACTGAGAGTTACTTATGGAGAGTTACATGAAGCAACCAATGGATTTTCTTCATCCAATTTGGTAGGAACGGGAAGCTTTGGCTCGGTTTATAGAGGATCTCTTCACAACTTTGAAAGACCTATTGCTGTAAAGGTGTTGAATCTTGAAACACGTGGTGCAACAAAGAGTTTCGTGGCAGAATGCAGTGCTTTAGGTAAGATGAAACATCGGAATCTTGTGAAGATCCTAACTTGTTGTTCAAGTGTTGATTACAAGGGTGAAGATTTCAAGGCTATTGTTTTTGAGTTCATGCCTAATGGGAGTCTTGAAAAGTTGTTGCATAACAATGATGGGTCTGAAAATCATAGTCTCAGCCTCACACAAAGGGTAGACATTGCTATTGATGTAGCTCATGCTTTGGATTATCTTCACCATGACGAAGAGCAAGTTGTGGTTCACTGTGATGTTAAGCCAAGCAATGTTCTTCTTGATGAAGATATTGTAGCTCACTTGGGTGACTTTGGCTTAGCTAGGCTCATTCATGGATCCACAAGACATTCAAGTATAGATCAAGTTGACTCTTCAACAATTAAGGGAACAATAGGATATGTTCCTCCTGGTAAAGTTCTTTCTATCCCTTGCTTGTTACTATGTATCATTCATAAAGTTTTGCATTTATTTGTGAACAGCACTTACTAATAATTTTGAAGAAATTATATAATTCAAACGATGAATATTGTATACTTATTCGTTTAATATAGGTTAGTCATGTAATATATCATAGAACCTTCCTATATAAATCACATTGAGTTTTTGGTAAAACTGATCATTTCCTTATTGATAATTACCTTGTGGCTCAATAGAAAAAGTCATCCATCTTGATAATAATTTGTTTTTATTTAGCAATTATAATTGCTAGTTATTTATACAATATCCTAATTCAATATGTTATTTATTAAAGTTTTTGTTGTTGTTAAATTGAGAAGAATATGGAGCTGGTGGTCCGGTAACACCGGAGGGAGATATCTACAGCTATGGAATTTTGTTGTTGGAAATGCTTACCGGAAAGAGACCAACAGAAAATATGTTTTATGAAGATCTTAGTCTACACAAATTGTGTAAGATGAAAATTCCTGAGAAAATTCTTGACATAGTAGATTCAAGTTTGGTTATGCCATTTGTTGAAGATCAGACAGAAAACAACATAAAGGAGTGTCTAGTAAAGTTTGCTAAAATAGGAGTTGCATGTTCTGAAGAATTTCCTACTGAAAGAATGCTCACAAAACATGTCATCCTGAAGATGCTTGAAATTAAACACATCTTGTCTGCTAGATATTAATACTACTGTGATAAAAAGACATAATGGTGTTCTTCTGGTTGATTTGCATGTCTTGTCTTTCCTCATGTGTATTTTTTATCGTGTTATATTGTCCTACTAGAATTTCTATATATGTAATGGGATAAGAGTAGAGTTTGTGCTTAAAGTGTTTTTTTTTACTCAATGTGTGTTTGTAGTTTCGTTACAATATATTATGTATGTAACAGATATTTAGGAAAGATTGTTAGTACTAGAATTTCTATATATGTAATGGGATAAGAGTAGAGTTTGTGCTTGAAGTGTTTTGTTACTCAATGTGTGTTTGTAGTTTCGTTACAATATATTATATATGTAACACATATATTATAAATGTGTGTTTGCATTTCTCTATTAGGATGTCGGGAGTGTTACTTACGGTTTGGAAAGAGGATTCGGTGGAGGTCATTTACTCTTCATGTCATATCAATAAAAAGAAAGAATTATGGAAGAAGTTTTTGGAATTAAAGGAAGCTAACAAAGATAACAAAGATGGGGAGTGGATAATTGGAGGTGACTTTAATGCCATTAAGCATAGTAGGGAGAGAAAAGGAAGACAAAACTTGGTGAACAATGGAGAAATGCATCTTTTTGGGGATTTCATTTTGGAAAGCACTTTGATGGATGTTCCTTCGAAGGGTAAGAAGTTTTCTTGGTACGGAGGGGATGGAAAATCTATGAGCCGTGTTGACCAATTTCTTGTTTTGGATGTTATTGTGAATAAGTGGAATGTTATAGGGCAATTGATTGGAGATAGAGATATATCGGATCACTGTCCGATGTGGTTAGTAGTGGACAATGTCAATTGGGGTCCCACACCTTTTAAGTTCAATAATGAATGGTTCTTCTTTAGTTCTATTCTTCTCTTTGTTGAGAAGGAATGGAAGGAAATTCGGGTGACGGGAAGAGGTGATTTTGTGTTGAAAGAAAAGCTTCGTATTTTAAAAGGAAGGTTGCGTGATTGGAACACATGTTTTTGGTAGAATAAATTTGTTGGTGGAGGATAAAGTTGAATATATCAATGATGGTGATGGCTTATTAGAAGACTTGGTAGGGGATGAGTTGACTAGTATTTTAAAAGATAGAAAAGAAGCTACAAGAAGTTTTTGGATGAAAATGAGAATCAAAGAAAATATGCTTGCTCAAAAAGCGAAGGTGAAATGGCTCAATGAAAGGGATAGTAATAGTAGTTTCTTCCATAAAGTTATGAAGGAAAGAAGAAGCTATAATCATATTGGACCGTTACTTGCTTCGGGAACTCTCCTCGATTCGGTGGAGGATGTGAAGGAGGAGGTGTGGGACCATTTTGCTAAGAAATTTAAAAAGTTAGAAGGGGAGAATTTGACTCTTGAAGGTATGGAGTTTGATAGAATTAGTAGGAAAGAAAACGAGAGCCTCGAGACCCCGTTTCAAGAAGAGGAGGTTAGGGAGGCGATTTGGGATTCCGGTAACTCCAAAAGTCCGGGCCCCGATAGTTATACCTTTCTTTTCATTAAAAGATGTTGGTACTTCTTAAAGGAGGATTTCATTCATTTCTTTAAGGTTTAAGTATGTTTTTGGTCCCTCTAAATATTTCCTTCAAAGAATGGTCCTCCTAAAAATTTTAATTTTAACTTTTGGTCCCTCATGACAAAATCGTAGCTAAAATGGTCTCTAATGTCGTCGCTAAATAAAAAACCGTCGCTAAAACCGTCGCTAAGTTGTAAAAACCGTCGCTAATTTGTAAGAACTGTCGCTAAAATCGTCGCTAGGTTGTAAGAACCATCGCTAAATTGCAGGAGGGAAAATTTAAATTTGAAGGAAAATTTATAGGAGGACCATTCTTTGAAGGAAAATTTAAATTTGACTTGTAAGGCTTGAAACTTGACATGGTGATCCCTTGAAGCATATGATGAGGTATGATGATCACTTGTAGCATTGGAAATCCATTTTGACTTGAGAGGAGCAAAACCCTAGTTGGATTGATTGCTTAGGAGAGAGTTTGTCTGGTCAACCCTAGTGAAATCTTTGAGTATGGAGTTGTGAATTGTCTTGAGAAGTAGGAGGGAAAATTTTGGGGTATGACAGTTGCCCCTGTTCAATCTTCTTCTACCGTAAGGGTTAGATTGGTATACTTGCCTTTCGTGACCTGAAGGTAGAAGATGATTGAACACTCGAGTACACCTGAAAATTTGCACTTGTTGTATGGGATCGTCAGTTGATGATGCGCTGGAATGGGCTTATAAAAGCCATTTGGAGAAGCCAATGTTGGAGAGTGAGTCGTACGTTGGACTCTGTGTTTGTCTTTTGGATGAGAGAAATATCGGAGATGGGCTTAAAGATCCCACCCCAAGAGATGAAGATGTGTAGTCGGAGATGGGCTTAAGATGCCATCCGGGGCGGTTGATAATAAGATAGAGTCAGAATAAGCCTTTTGTCTTGGCTATTTTTGAGATGGATAGTTGTCAGAATGTAGATAGTTTTCCCGTATTGTTTCGGGTATTAATCTTTGACATGTTTCCTGGAAATAATTTGCATGGTCGTTCATATAGTTCTCCCGTCTTGTTTCGGGTATTAATCTTTGACCTTCAGTTTTGGCAAATAGCTTTTACCTGCTGGGGAAGTGAATCTTGACAGGATATGGTTAGTCCTATGCAAATTATGATGCATGCGAGTGTATGACAATGCTATGACTTTTTATGAATAATGCATGAATGTAGATGTTGTGGTATTTCAAAACATATCCATCTTGAAGAAGATAGGAACATTCTACTGGAGATCTTTGATTTCTGCTTAGGGATGAAGTTGTTGAAAACCCTGATTGGGGAATAAGAGATATGTGAATTCCTCTGATGCACTATCTGACCAAGTTTCGAGTCTGGATATTATTGCTGTTGGGGGAATGACAGTCATTGAGAGATACTCAACTGAGGATGATGTGATATGGAATAACCTGTTACTGCTTGGAGACTGATGTAATTGGTTGATGTGTTACTGCTCGGGGACCAATGTAATGTGATGACTTGAGAATGTAGATAAGTCTGATAGGATCACTGCTCGGGGACTAGCGTGATGAATATAGAGAATCACCACTCGGGGACTAACGTGATGAAGTTGAAGCTGATAGGATCACTGCTCGGGGACTAGCGTGATGAATATAGAGAATCACCACTCGGGGACTAACGTGATGAAGTTGAAGCTGATAGGATCACTGCTCGGGGACTAATGTGATGAGGATGAATCTGATAAGATCGCTGCTCGGAGACTAATGTGATGAGGATGAAAGAATCACTGCTCGGGGACTAATATGATGAAGTTGAATCTGATAGGATCACTGCTCGGAGACTAATATGATGAAGATGATAGGATCACTGCTCAGGGACTAATGTGATGAAGTAGAGGATCACTGCTCGAGGACTAATGTGATGAAGATGATAAGATCACTGCTCGGGGACTAATGTGATGAATATTGATAGGATCACTGCTCGGGGTCTAACGTGATGAAGTTGAAGTGTTTGAACACTGTTGGGAGGAGATGATAATGTAATACTTCATTGGAGAAGATTTGTCTTTGTAGGGAGAGCGGTGGCTCTGTAGGGATTGTAGAGATGATCTTGTGGAGGTATTTCTTGTGAAAGTGACTTTGTGGGGATGTATTGGTGACTTTAGTCGTCATCTCAATTCCTAGAGCCTGTAGTAATTACTGTTTCTGTTCGCTTTTCATATGTTTGTGAATAAATGTTTATTGTTAGATGCATATAATCATTCAAAGCAATCATTGGACTTTATGCAAACAAGACAATACAAATTGGAACTGGAAAAGAGGAATTTGCATTAAATTTGGAAAGTGGCCTATAGTCAGGCAGTTTGTATACAAGAGACAAATATCCTAGTAATAGGAAATTGTCAGAATAGTAAAAAGCTATGTGGAAACAATCTCGTCGAGTTTCAACTATGCTATTGCTCATATATTTTCAACTATCTCATCTCCTTGCTGTCAGAAGAAAGTGATTGAACTGATTTGCGTCATTCGAATCTTGAAGCTGATAGTAGTGTAGTCTGTGAGTAGGTGATCTGGACGAGACATAGTCGTATGCTTAACTTGAAGTTAGTGAAACTAAAGTTACACCAGAATTTTGAGTTTTGTGATTTCTATCTTGTTTTGTAGTATGGAACCTATATCCATTAATGATGTAGTCTGGATACATCTTTGCAACAAAATTAGGACCTTTAGAAATTTTTTCAAGTTGTAATGGCACATCATCTTTCTGGGCACGAATTTAGATAATAGACCACTTCTTTTATAGGTTCCATAGAAACCAATAACCAGTGACGTCTATAAATTAAAACAAAAGTTTATATGGAAATTTTCTATGCAAAAGAAACAAAGATTAGAATAAACTTAGAATGAAAATCTAACCTGTAGGAATAGTATTATACGCTCAAAAATACAAGCTTTTTGTACTGTCGGTGGCCATGAATCTCTCGACTAAGTTTCATCGACTCGTTCCCTAAAATTGTCGCTCACGATATGGAGGATGACACGAAATGGAATCTGTTTGACAATTGATTCCCGTGCATCAATTTTTTCATATACCAACCTTAAATAAAAACATAATAAACATTAGACTATTTTCATTGAAATGTGTAAATAAATTGTTCAACTAATTAAATAATATATTGATCGGATTACCGGATGTATGAGTGCATAACACCGACGCCTAATTCTCTATGATGAAAAATCTTTTACATGTCCTCTTGTCCAATTTTTTCGGTGCAAGAAAAACTAAAGATACCTTCATCCATATCCATTTGACGAATACCACCATTCATTATATTTGATGTTGTGACAAGTGTTTCAAGACACTGCCGGAATCGAGGCACAAATTTTCTGAGAGGAACCCGTTTCTTGGGTGGTACGCTACCAATTTTTTGGCTCACTTGTTGTGACCCTTGAGCAAGTACCTAAAAATCATATAACTTAGGTAAATTATAAAATCATGCAGTTTTTATTCGGATCATATAATTAACACTTTAAACGTACCTCTTTTTGTGATGCAACAGACTCAGATAATAAGATCATCAATTATAACACATTGAGAGAATTAATAAGATCAGAGCATTTATATTTACTTATAATTTTTTTTCTTGTAAACGCCCTTTTTTGTATGGATATGTTGGTTTTGACGCTCTCTCGTGATTTATGGCACTCACTTTCTTGAAATTATCGTCTCTTCTTTGGCATACAAAAGCAACCCATTCTAATATACTCAAGGAGTGATGAAGAGCATGCAGAATATCTTAGAATTGTGTTTGAGTTGTTTGAAGGACAAAAATATTTATGCGAAATTGTCTAAGTGTGAATTCTGGTTGAGTGAAGTAAGCTTTCTTGGTCATTTGATTTCCAAGAATGGGATTGTTGTTGACCCTACGAAGGTAGAAGCGGTATCTCAGTGGAAGGCGCCGAAGAATGCTTCTGAAATTCGTAGTTTTCTTGGTCATGCAGGTTACTATAGAAAGTTCATTGAGAGATTTTTGAAGTTAGCATTGTCGTTGACAAAATTGATGAGAAAAGGATAAGTGTTTGTATGGGATTCAGAATGTGAGAAAGGTTTCCAAAAATTAAAGAAGAGATTGACTAGTGCTCTGATCTTAATTTTTCTAAATTCGGCAGAATCTTTTATTGTGTACTGTGATGCTTCACTGATGGGTTTAGGTGGTGTTTTGATGCAGAATAAGTAGGTAGTAGCTTATGCTTCAAGACAATTGAAGATTCATGAAAGGAATTATCCGACTCATGATTTGGAGTTGGCGGCTGTATTATTTGTTTTGAAATTGTGGAGGCATTATTTGTATGATTCTCTATTTGAGGTATTCAGCGATCATAAGAGTCTGAAATATCTCTTCGATCAGAAAAAGCTCAATATGAGGCAGAGAAGGTGGTTAGAATTTCTGAAGGATTGTGATTTTGGTTTGAATTACCATCCTGGTAAGGCAAACGTTGTTGCAGATGCATTGAGTAGGAAGTCGTTGCATATGTCTATGCCAGTGGTGCGTGAATTGGATTTAGTTGAACAGTTCAGAGACTTGAGTTTAGTATGTGAGAACACTCCTAATAATGTTAAGTTGGGTATGCTGAAGTTGACTAGTGGTATTCTTGATGAGATTTGAATCAGACAGAAATCTGATGTGGGGTTAGTTGATAGATTGACGTTGATCAACCAAGGTCAAGGAGGTGAATTCTGAATCGACGAGAATGGTGTTATGAGGTTCGGTGATAGAGTTTGTGTTCCACGTATTGCTGAACTTAAGAAAAGTATTCTGGAGGAAGGACATTGTAGTGGATTGAGTATTCATCTTGGTGCTATAAAGATGTATCATGATTTGAAGAGGTTGTTTTGGTGGCCTGGAATGAAGAAGGAAATTGTTGAGTTTGTTTATGCTTGATTGATTTTTCAGAAGTTGAAAATCGAACATTAGAAACCGTTTGGATTGATGGAACCATTGTTTGTTCCGGATTGGAAATTGGATGGAATTTCTATGGACTTTGTGTCTGGTCTGACGAGGACAGCTAAGAATTGTGATGCTATTTGGGTTATTATGGACCGGTTGACGAAATCTGCTCATTTTATACCGATGAGAATGGATTATCCGATGGAGAAATTTGCTCAATTCTATGTTGAGAGGATTGTGGGTTTGCACGGCATTCCTGCTAGTATTGTGTCAGATAGAGATCTGAGGTTTACGTCTAAATTCTGGACATGGTTGTAAGAAGCCTTGGGTACCAAGTTGTGGTTGAGTTTTGTTTATCATCCGCAGACAGATGGTCAGACAGAAAGAACAATTTAGTCGTTAGAGGACTGGTTACGTGCTTGTGTGTTAGAGAAAGGTGGAGCTTGGGATAGTTACTTACCTTTGATTGAGTTTACATACAACAATAGTTTTCATTCGAGTATTGGTATGGATCTATTTGAGGCATTGTATAGTAGGAGGTGTAGAACACCGTTGTGTTGGTATGAATCTGGAGAAAGTGCTGTGATTGGGCCAGATTGTCCAATGAAGAATATTAAGATAATTCAGGAGAAGATGAGAGCTTCTCAGAGTCGTCAGAAGAGTTATCATGATAAGAGGAGGAAGAATCTCGAGTTTAGTGAAAGAGATCATGTGTTTATGCGAGTTCCTCTGATGACTGGTATTGGTCGAGCTTTGAAGTCAAAGAAGTTAACTTCGCGTTTTATTGGTCCGTTCCAAATTATGAAGAAGGTTGGAAAGGTTTCTTATCATATTACTTTACCGCCGTCGCTTGCGAATTTGCATGATGTATTCCATGTATCTCAGTTGAGGAAGTACATTGTTGACCCGTCTCATGAGATTCAGGTAGATGATATACAGGTGCGAGATAATTTGACTGTTGAAACATTGCCTGTGAGGATTGAGGACGAAAGTTGAAGCAATTGTGGGGTAAAGAGATAACTTTAGTGAAAGTAGCTTGGGGAGGACCAGCATGTGGTAATGTCACCTGGGAGTTGGAGAGCCATATGAAGGACTCCTACCCGAAACTTTTCGTCTAAGGTATGTTTTCGAGGACGAAAACTCTTTTAGTGGGAGAGTTGTAACACCCCAATATTTTTAATTATTAAATAATTTGAATTATTTATTTAATTAAAATTATAATTTTTTGTATTTTTGAAATAATTGGAAATAAAAGGAGTAAAAGAATTGGGCTTATGTGGTGATTAGTAGAGGAGAGGCGTGTATGGAGTAAAAGCCTCTAATTATTTTATTATTATTATTATTATAATACAATAATAAGAAATAAAAAGGAATTGGGAAAAAGTGAGAAGAGGATCATACGTGAAAAGAGAATAAGAGCAAAGGAGGAAGAGGAAGCTAAAGCTCAAGGAAGATTCAAGATTTTGACTAAGGTAAGGGGTGATTGCTCTAATTATAGTGTATTATGGATTTTGAGGATGATAGAATAGAGTAAGAGATTAGGAATCTCAATTTAGGATTTTTAGGTTTATGAGTTTAAACCCCAATTTCATGATTTTTGATGTTATATAGTTGTTGTAGGATGTTTTGGTAATGTCATTGTTGTATTGGAAACATGTATTGGGTTCTATTTTGGTGTTGATGTGAATTGAATTCGTATTGGTGTGATTGGGTTGAATTTGGAAAAGTGGAAAATGCTGTCAAATTGAGTTTTTCCTGCTACAAACGTCGCAAGAACTGGTTACCCTCTGGGAGGAACCGAGTTCCTCATATAATTTTCAACAAAGTGGTTTTTCTGAGTCGTGGGAACCGATTACCCTGTGGGGGAACTGGGTTCTTGGTACATTTTTCAGGAAGATGATTTTTATAAAACGTGGGAACCGATTATTCCCTGGGAGGAACCAGGTTCTCCATATATTTTCCAACAACGTATTTTCACATGATTGTGGGAACCGGTTACTCCTCTGGAGGAACCGGTTACCACTAATACTTTTAAAAAAATACTAAACTTTGAAAATTCATAACTTTCAAACCGTAAGTCCTTTTTAATCGCCGTTTTGGACATTATTTCTCAAATTAAATATTCTACTTTATGAAATGAAGAAAATAATAGTAACTTGATTTTAAGGAATGATGGAACAAGATTTGTCATTGGCTTCAGGTTGATGACTCTTCTTTTTCTTGTCTCATTTTGGATCGTCTTCTATTATTAGAGCATTCTTGTAAATTGGCTTTTGTCTTGGATACATATTGGTTTTTTGGTTTAATTACTTGTTGGATAAATTTGAAATGTATGAATGATATCCTTTTCAAATGCCTCATCTTGTCAAATTTTGACCGAGTAGGTTTGATAAAATTGTTTGCGTGAGAATGATGTTGTGTACAAGTGTGAGTTGTTTGTCCCGTATTATTTAGAATAGTGGAGGTTGAACACTTTATAAGTGAGAAGATCCATACACCTATCATCTTAAGATTTTGGGTGAATATGTGGTGTCTCTTAAACTTGTGTGTTGCTTTTGACTCAACGTGAATGCTCTCTATAATGATCCAACAATTAATTCTTTATGTGTTTTAAAGTTAGGAATTCTTTGTCTTGAACGGATTAATGTGTTGATGTTCTAGTTAGGTTTTGTTTTGTTGTTGGTTAATTGTTTCAGGCGGATTTCTTTTTCTCCCGAATTTATCTTTTTAACCATAGATTAAACACCCCTAATTGTGCTCTTTAACAAGAATTGCTTCATCACGAGAAACACACACAAAGGACTTGACATACTATGTCGTTTCCCGACATTGTGAGAGGTGGACCTCACTCAAAACAGAAACTTTGTCTCATTGGAGTCTCTATAGTGTGTGACTACGAGTGTATGAAATCTAAACTTTTCAATTTTTTCATTATAAATTGGGTCGCCATTTGAAAATGATAGCCAAAGGACAAAGATCACACACAGAAGTTGGTATACTACGTAGGATCGTTTTCCCTCACCTTATTATTCATTACCACGTGAATCATCATTTTCGTGTTGCACCAATATCGCCATTTACACATTCACAACCCAAGCTCTATTATTATTGGCGTGTTTGTCGTGCGATTTGGAATAATTTTTAAAATAAAAATTAATAGACTTACAGAAAAATTATTTGTGGATTTTTTAGATTTTAAATTATTAAGTAAAAATATTTAATTCAATCAAATTCAATTTAAGATTAATAATGTTTCAACAAAGATTAAATGGGTTAACTTTATTATCAATTGAAAATTAATTTTACAAAAAATCAATTATCATAATTTAATAAATGATTTTGTATTAAAAAACCCAAAATAATAATTTTTTTATTATTTTTTTTATGTATAAATTCTTATTTTATAAAATTTGCTTTAACTTTAATATTGATTGAGACGACTCTAACAAGATAATAAAAGTGAAGTTAAGAACTAATATTTTTTTAAATTAAGAAATTAAAGTGGAATATTAAATTAAGTTAAGGGGTTTAGAGACTAAATATACCTAAATCATTTCATCATTACATTTTGGTAATGATTCTTCAACTTTTTTTGCTATAAATCCGGGTGTCATTAAAAATCATAGCCAAATAAGAATGAATTTCATCATCACGTAGAGCAACTACAAGAAGACGTGGTATAGTACGTACGTACCATAGCTTTTCCTGACTTTAAATTACTAGGATCAAACCAATGACTATTTTACTGTGGTTGGTTGAAAATATATATGTTAAAAAAATCTCACATTGCTTAATTTTGTGAAGGAAGAGGAAGTCCATGACTATATATAAGATACATGTTCTTTGAAATCTCACATCGTTTAATTTTTTTTTTGGAATGGAGGGGGACTCTAAGGCTATATATAGAATTCAATTTCTTATTTACAAGATGCATCAGTCTAAAGAACTTTAAACTTGTATTTGATTTTCTTTGTAATCTTATACTCTTGTATTAGAGTGTTGTGAGATGTAATTAAATATTTGTTATAGAGTGTGTGAGGTATTGGGGATCTGGTTTAGTTGATGGTCTATTATGTGTTGTAACAATTCTCATATAGTGTTATTTTTTTATTGTCTATAGATAATGACCGTGGTTTTTTCTCTAGTTTTATAGTTTCCACATAATGTTCTTGTGTTTTGATTGTGTTCCGCTTTTTTCCCTATGTTTTGTTTTTTCCAATAACTAGTATTAGAGCATGGTTAGATATGGGGATGTGAGTTCTTAATATGCTCTGTGGTTTCAACTTTGTCTTAATATGCTCCGGGAATATTATATGTTGTAATAATTTTCACACAGTGTTATTTTTTTGTTGTCTATTAACAACGGCTGTGATTTTTTCTCCAATTTTAAAACGTTCATGTTATGTTTTTGTGTTGTGATTGTGTTCCTATTTTTTCCCTATCTTTTGTTTTTCCCTACACATTTCAACTATCTCATCGGCTATTTAGAAATCAATGGATAAAGTGTTAAGTTTTTATGTCGCACTTCATTATCTCGCTTGTGTAACAGAGGGAAAATCCCATTTGTGTTCGAGGAATATTTATTTTTTTAGTAGTCTTAGTCATGTCTCTCATCATGATTTGTGGAAAACCCATGAACCATCTTTATGGTCATCATATTACGAATAATGTTTGATTGGTAATAAAGGACTCGACTCATTATCTATGGTCCATAATGGTTTCAGATCCAAGGATGAAATACACTTTCATCAACTTGAGAATAACTTATGACAATTGACATTCTATGTAATATTCTCATGAAAGGTCAATTCACTTTAAATATTACTTCCAACATTCATATCTATGAGAAGACTTTATAACTCTTTATCCATATGATCCATGAGATGTGATCATCCGTCTATCAATATAATAGTCTCAATATTTTAATGTTATCTCACTTCAAAATAAAGTTTGACTACATATACTTTAAGAATAATGTCCTTATATTAAATGAGATCTCATAATTAAGTAACGCTTACTGTTTCATTAAACGAACTAGCTATTCTAGAGACTTTATATTTTTTGCAAAATAAACATAACAAGGAAATGTCTTTTATTATTAATAAATAGTGCCAAAAACTATTGGGATCTATTACATCAACAATCTTCCATTAAAACTAGAGCCAATTAGGCATACACCTAATACACATACACCTAGTATAGTCATCATGCTTGTACAGTACAAGAGGCTTTGTTAGTGGGTAAGTGACATTATCAAGTGTTGATACTATTTATATCTTCACATCTTGTCTATCTATTATCTCTCGAGTTAGGTGATATTACCTAAGTATGTGTTTGGATAATTGGTAAAATCTATGCTTCTTACCTTATGTGATAGCACCATTGTGATCACAATAAAGATTAATGAGATCCACAATGTTGAAGACTATGACAAGTTCAATAATGAACTTTTTGATAAATAAAAACTTCCTTTATTATATTTGAAGCAAAAACACACTCTGCCTCGGTTATAGAATCAACAAATGTATCCTACTTTAAATTTTTTCAGCTCAAAAAACCACCATTTAAGCAAAACATAACCATATTGCAATTAAAATTTATCCTTATGTAGTACTCATTTTTCCTTCTCAAGTACTTAAAAATATTATTGATAACAATACAGTGAGCATCACAAAGGATCATATAGGTACATACTCGTTGCACTCAAAGTATACGAGATATATGGTTGAATACATAATGTTGTTCATACGTTTCTCATTCGGTAGAAATATGTTTCTCATTTATGTGGCATTAGCAACAATACCAAAGGTAAGCTATATTTAACTTATTAGGTTTCATTATTTTAGTATTTATGTTATAAATAGGCATTTAAAAATCAAAGACTTATATAGTACATTGTTCATTTGTGCAGTAGCATAGAATACATCATTCAATTAAATAGAGCAATAACTAATCTTTAAGCTAAACCCTAATAGGAGTCCTCTAAAACAATTATTAAACCACTGGTTAAAGGTAATACATAAGTTCATACTGCTAAATCTACAACCTTTTCCCCATTGTCAATTCATAGATCAATTTCACCTTTTGATAATTTTCTATTTCTTTTTAACCCTTGCTCATTAGTACAAATGGGAGAACCACATCCTGTATTCAATATTCATGATTTAGAAGTAGATAAAATTATTTCTATAACAAAAAATACATGAAGTTTAAGTCTTTACTCCTCACAGAGGAAGAAGGTCAAAAGAATGTTGCTAATATATCTCAAGAAATTGAAATGGGAAATCAAGTTGTTGACAAAGATGTATCTGACAATTTGTCCGACATTTTGGAGTAACCCATGAGAATATTGTTGAAATGATAACATTATAAGTTTCAACATTGAAGAAAATGTTGGTAACTTTGTAAATGACAATAAAGACCATGTTCATGAGAATGTTGAAACTGATGAAGCCCATTTTGATGTTATTAACAATAAATATGCGAGTAAGAAATATGCTAAGAAAAATAAAAAGAAGGAAGATTAGAATAAATAATCTCTTAAGCTCAAGGAGAATTCTTCTAAGAAGGTGACTACTCCTACCAAGGCTAAGAAGACGACCAAGAAGAAAAATATTTCAAGTAAGAAGAGTAAAGGTGTAGTAGCCAGTGAAAAGTCTGTAGGAAAAAAGAAAACTAAAACTAAAAATAAAATTTGCTCATGTAGTGGAAATTTTTTAAGAAGATGTGGTAAGAAAATTTAACAACAATATGGCACCCCCTCTCAAGAAGAACATAAAATTGTTACTGTCCAGAAGATTCCCACTAGTATCCCTGTTGCTATTTTAGAAAATGTCTTATTCCATTATAAATAAAGTCTTTTTAGAGTGGAAGTACGCATATCATCGAAGGATAGACCCTAAAAGGGAGATGTATAAAGAGGATTAAAATGTGAAGAGATTGTTGAGCCGCTGAAGGATGTTAAATTTTTGAAGATTATGACAAGCCTTATTATTATGATTACACCATTGATGAACCTTGAATGTTATCAAGGTGAAGTGAAGAAGAAGATGAGCGGAACAAGCAATAGAAAATGAAGAAGGAGCTGATCAAAGCAACACTCATCTTATTGATAGAAGTGATAGAAGCTAGTTTATATACAAAGTTGGTTAGAGAACCTACAAGAGTAACCCTAACTAACTTAACTGCAATATAACTAACTAACTGACTGAAGTTGATTAGTTATTAGCCCCCCACAAGCTGAACTAGAGTAAATGTTGAGCAAGTTCAGCTTGAGCATAAGAGAATGAAAAGGCTTAGGAAGAAGGGACTTAGTGAAGAAATCTGCCAGCTGGTTGGAAGAAGATACAGGAAGTAGCTTTACAACACCAGCCAAAAACTTCTCACGAACAATATGGCAGTCAATGTCAAGATGCTTTGTCCTCTCATGAAAGACAGGATTAACAACAATGTGAAGGGCACTTTGGCTGTCACAAAAGAGAACTAGAAACTTATTGCATTGGACATGAAGATCTCTGAGAAAATAGAGGATCCACTAGAGTTCACATGTGGCGGCAGCTAGAGCACGATATTCTTCTTTAGAAGAAGATCGTGAGACTGTATTCTGTTTCTTGGTGCGCCATGAAATGAGGGAATGACCAATGTAGAAATATGAGCCAGAAATGGATCGACGTGTGTCAGTGCATGTGGCCCAGTCTGCATCAGGAAAGCCAGTGACCTAAAGAGGTGAATTGCGTGGGAAGAATAACCCTTGGCCTGGACAAGTCTTGAGATACCTCAATACTCGACAAGCAGTTTGATAATGTGTCATGGAAGGATTGGAAAGAAACTGACTTAGTTGTTGAGTGATGAATGTAATGTCTGGCCTTGTAGTGTTAAGGTATACCAGTCTCCCAACAAGCCTTCGATAGGATGGAACATCATCATATGCAGGGCTATTATCATGGAAAAGTTTGATGGATGGATCTGAAGGTGTGTTTGCTGGCTTAGATCCTAGGAAACCTGAATCAGTAAGGAGATCAAGGCAATATTTGCGTTGAAAAATAGAGATTCCTTGACTTGAATGTGCAACCTCTAAACCTATGAAGTATTTAAGAACACCAAGGTCTTTTATCTTGAAGGCTTGATGTAAAACAACTTTCATGAATTTGAATTCGTGCAAAGAGTTACCAGCAAGTATTACATCATCAACATAAACAAGAAGAATTAAAAATGATGAAGATGTCTTCTTAACAAATAATGAATGATCTGATGGTGCCTGTGTGTAGCCATGATGTGCAAGGAGAGAGGTTAACTTTTCAAACCATTGGCGGCTCTCCTGTTTTAAACGATAGAGTGATTTAATCAGCTTACAAACTTGGTTAGGCTTTGTAGTCTTGATGCCAAGAGGAATGATCATGTAGACATCTTCATGTAGATCACCATGCAAGAAAGCGTTATTAACATCTAACTGATGAAGATGCTAGTTGTGAATAAAAGCTAAAGCCAACACAAGTCGAACAGTGGTAAGTTTGGCAACTGGTGAGAAAGTATTTGTGTAGTCAAGGCCTTCAATCTGATTATATCCTTTAGCAACGAGCCGTGCCTTAAAATGTTCAATACTACCATCAGACTTGTGTTTGATTTTATAAACCCAACGACATCCAATCGGTTTCACATGGGGAGGAAGATCCACAATTTTCCATGTACCAGTTTTTTCAAGGGCATCAAGCTCAAGTTTCATGGCTTGATTCCAACATTCAAAATTTCATGCCTCTTTATAGGTTTTGGGCTCATGGTTAGTGGAAATAGAGAATATAAAACGAGAATGAGAAGGAGATAAATTGGAGTATGATAAAAAATCAGAAATAGAGTAGAGTGTACCTAAAGATGATTGGCTTTGTGAATCATTAAAGGTAGCACAAACATAATCTTTGAGATGGTGTGGTGGATGTCTTGCTCTTGAAGAAACACGTGTGGGTGGATTGTGATCAGGTTGAGAAGACAAGGAATCAGGAGAAGGAAGGGTATAATTTTGGTTGAGTAGATGTAGGAGAGAGAGGATCAAGGTCATCTGTATGTAAAGGAAGGACAAGAGAGGTAGGATTGGGATTAGCATTTGGTGTGTTGGTAGGAAATTCATAAGACTCAGGGGAGGTATGTGTGGATGGAGTGTTTATGAAACTGAAATATTCCCAATCTTTGGTAACAGGCTGAGACTTAGTGGTATAGGGTAGGATGTGCTCATGGTGAGTGACATTTCTAGAAATGAAGATGTTATGTGTTTATAGGTCAAGCAGGATAGAACCTTTGTAGCCAACAGCATAGCCAAGAAACACAACTTTTCTGGCTCGAGAGTCAAGTTTAGTTCTGTGAGTGGACAATGTGGATGCATAACAAAGAGAACCAAAAACTTTGATTTGAGTTATATCTGGTTGTGAATTATGAAGGCAATGATAAGGAGACTTGTTATCAAGAAGGGGAGTATTGACTCTATTAATGATGAAAGCTCCATAATTAACAACATATGACCAAAAAGACTTTGGAAGATTGGATTGAAAAAGTAATGCTTTGCCTACATTTAACAAGTGCTGATGTTTTCTCTCAACTCTAGCATTTTGTTGAGGTGACTCAACACATGATCTTTGGTGAATTATGCCTTTAGATGCATAGAACTCAGGGATAAGAAACGCTGGCCCATTATCAGTTCTTACAAATTTAGGGCAAGTATTATGTTGATTTTCTATAAGAGTAATAAACTTTATGACATGATTGGATACTTCTGCCTTAGACTTAAGTAAGATAACCCAAGCATATCTACTAAAGTCATCTACTGCAGTAAAAAAGTATCTATGATTATGAATGGAACTAGTGGACACATGACCCCATATGTCAAAATGAAGAAATTGAAAAGGATGGGCAGCTTTAGAAAGACTGATGCTATAAGGATTTTTCTTATGTTTAGCAAAATGACATATATCACACACTGCTTTATTATCATTGAAAATAGTAGGGTACATTTGAGTCATATTAGACAATCTATCATGAGATAAGTGACCAAATCGAAAGTGCCATATGGCCTGTTTAGGAATCACTTTACAATTGTGTACAGAACTAGAGGAAACAATGGATTGAGATGTAAAAATACTGGAAATTGTGTGTGCTAAGGATGTGACTTGTGCAGCAAGACAACCATCATCATTGATTAGTCTGTACAGGCCTTCAAATTGTTTAGCCAAACAAATCATCTTCTTGGTTTGCACATCCTGTATAATGCATTCATTGTGAGAAAATTGACATAAACAATTTAAGGATTGACAAAGTTTAGAGACAGATAAGAGATTCAAGGAAAAATCAGGAGTGTATAACACATTTGTGATATATAATTTGGAAGAAAACTTGATTGTTCCTGCATTTTTGGCAACAACTATAAAACCATTAGGTAGGCAAACATTGACAAGTGGAATGTCGTGGTAAGAATTGAACCAATGTAAGGAAGAACATACATGGTCATTAGCTCCAGAGTCAAGGAGCCAAAAGTTAGATTTAATATGGCTAGAGCAGGTAATGGTAGAAATGAAAACATTACTTGAAGAGTTATTAGGGTTATGGCTAGGATGAGTAGAAATGTGATTGGTATTGGAGGTATTGGTTTGAGTAAGAGGCAACAAATTTGTCTGTTGCAATAAGCCAATCAATTGAGCAAGCTGCTCCTGAGTTATGCTAGCACCATGATTAACTGCAGAAGATTCCTCACCATTATGAACTGTGGATTATGCATGACCATTTGTAGTGCTCGAAGCATTAGCTGAAACCTGTTTCTTAGCAAAATTAGGAGGAAAGCCATGTTTGCGATAGCAAACTTCAATGGTATGGCCAGTCCTATGACAGAAGGTGCACACTCTTGTATCTTTCTTGGTGTTGGAGGAGTTTCCATAGGAACTCGATGATTTGCCACGATCAACAGGTTTTCTTGAGTCATAAGCATTGATGAGTGTGTTAGCTTCATCAAGAACTGGTGTAGTATCAACTTTAGGTTGCAAAGAAATAGTGTTACTCTCTTCTTGTATCACCATAGAATAGACTCTATTTATGGAAGGAAGAGGATCCATTAATAGAACTTGAGTTTTAATAACAGAAAATTTGTCTTTCAAACCTGTTAAGAATTGAATGATTTGATCCTCGAGACGAAATTCACGTGCACTTCTCATAGCTTTACATCTGCATTGTTGAAGACAAGTGCAACTAGGGATAGGTCGGTGGGAATTGAGTTCCTCCCATAATCCACGTAACTCCGTGAAGTAATCAAGAACAGACTTAGAATCTTGCTTGAGATTATTGATTTTAGCACGTAAATTGAAGACACGAACAGATCAGTTTTGGCAAAACGTTCCTTGAGATCATTCCACACATCAAGGGCATTTTCCAGAAACACAATGGTTTGAGCAATAGGAGGGTTTACTGAGTTCATGATCCATGAGTGAACGAGGCAATTGCATCGTTCCCATGCAACACGATTGAGATCAGAGACAGTTGGGACTTGTATTGAACCATTGATGAAAGTGATCTTGTTCTTGGCACGTAGGGCACACTACATCGATCTCGACCATGAGATATAGTTAGAACCGTTGAGTTGAGGTGAAATGTTAACACAATGAGGTCTTTCACTTGGATGAACATAATAGACGAAATCGATATCACCATTGGTGATTCGAGCAATGTGATCAATACGCGGAGGCATCAAGAATCAAGAAAGATCAAGAATAAATGATAGCTGAATCAAAGAAGTAATAGCGAAAGAATGAAAAATGGATCGAAGACGATGATACCATATTATGATTACACCATTGATGAACCTTGAATGTTATCAAGGTGAAGTGAAGAAGAAGATGAGCGGAACAAGCAATAGAAAATGAAGAAGGAGCTGATCAAAGTAACACTCATCTTATTGATAGAGGTGATAGAAGCTACTTTATATACAAAGTTGGTTAGAGAACCTACAAGAGTAACCCTAACTAACTTAACTACAATATAACTAACTAACTGTTGGCTGAAGATTTTGATACATTGGGTTCGAAATGAAGCAATTAAGTTCGATTTGAAATTAGTGTTCGTTGGAATGAAGCGAATGTCACAGTTCAGAATGGAAGAAATGGTTCTTCAAATAAAGATATCAAAGCTCGGAGCTTCGAGTGACAGTTGTGAAGATGTATTTGAAAGAAGCCTCGAAGTGGTAATGAGACTGTGTCTGTGAGAAGAGTTCGAAGCGAAGATTGTCAAGACATTTGAAATTCAAACGCGAGCGGGATGATTGGAATTCAAATATACATGCTGTGAACGGTTCAAGATGCGTGGAAGCCGAGAAGATCGCACGAACGTGGCAGAATCTTATAAGTCAGACCGTTATGGTCGAAGTCGTATAAATAGAAGTCTTAGTGCTAGGATTTCGTGTGTCATATCTATTGTACAAAATTCAGTAAACATTCAAAATACCACATGGCTAGGGAAACGAATGCTCGAACAATGTACGTATGATAACACCAAACCTTTATAATTCAGTAAAACTCTTTATCTTTTCCAGTTTATCCTTTATTTTCATGTCAATGTCATTTAATTACTTTTACATTTAAAGTCATTTACATGTTTCTGCATTTAAACACTTTTCTTCTATTTCGAATCCTTTACATTTCAAGAAACTCTTTTACATTCATGTCTTTTACATTTCATGCTTTTACTTTAAAATCTTTACATTTAAAGTCGTTTACATGTTTTTGCATTTAAACATTTTCTTCGAGATCGAATCTTTATTCATTCAATTCTGTTTCGTATTTCTTTAAACATCTATAAAACACTCTAAATACAAATCTTAACAATGACTATTAGTTTTGCCATTAGATTTATCCAAACGACCAATACCCCATAGGATCAATCTAGTCGATCCTGCAAGTTATCAGAGAGATTAAATAACAGTCATTAAGATTATTTGATAGTTTGGAGGACTAGCGGTTGTTTTACCGTAAATCATCAGAACAAATTGGCACGCCCAGTGGGACAGTCATTGGTCGTTACAAATTTAAAACAAAATAAAGATTGTTAAGACATAATCATTATAAAAGTCTTTCTGAGTGTCAAGTTCGTTGTTATATGAACCTTAGAAGTGGTAGAATAACCAATAACAACCAACCATTGCCCAGAAGAAAACGTAATAATAAGATGTCTAATCCAAACAATCAACAAGGGGAACAAAATACCCCACATGGAACAGGCACTAATGCGTCTGTTTCGACGGGAACGTCTAGTGCGATCCCTTCGAGCGCACAATCTGTTGCATCTTCTACCAGTAACGTGGTCACGAACAGAACAAGTGGCATGTCAACTAACAATTCGATCCTAGGGAATACAGGAACCACTGGGTATCCTGGGGGATTTGTCCCACTATCAGGGACACAAACCCATCTCGCCACCCCACCACCAACTAGACCACCCAGTTTCGATGGAAATAGACCCAGGAATCCCTCTTATGGTATGCCAACATCTTTTATGGTAGGTTTGCACACTTCGACATCGAATACATCACCACAATTAGGGTCTGGATCTGGGGCTAATCAGTTTATGACAAATAACCAAGGGTCAGTAGGTTATAGTACATTGCCTATCCTAACCACTGAAAATCAGATGGCTTTTAGGCAGTTAATGGATGATAGCAACCATAATATGATAGGAGTGTTAGCGCAAACTATGCAAGAGATCTTTGCCCCAATAGTACAAAATGTGACTGTGACAAACAGAGAAAACGCGGATAACATGAGTCGAATAGCAGATTTCTTCGCTCCGCCAGAAAGGCGTAGACAGAACCAGGCATTGGTTCGAGCAAACGTACTGTCGCACCCCAAAAATTTTCCCCTTTGTTTCACTTTGGTGATTCATTTTTCATCAAGATATTCTATCATGGTGGTTTCAAAATTCTACAGGAGAAATTTTCATGAAAAAAAGATTACAATGGATTTCGGAAAGAACTTTATTTTTGTCATTAATTCGATATAATTCGAATTTCGAAAAGGAATTTATTTGCTTTCGGAATTGGCATTCAAGATAAGTTGTTGTTTTGTTTTCGGAGTTTAAGCTTTAAAGGATTTATTTGTCTTTGAAATCTAAATTCACTGGAAGGAACGATGCAAGTTCATCAAGCAAAATGTCGGTTAATTCACCTTTTGGGTACAGTAAGATGCTACGGATTTTATTCAAGGTTGTACTTATTTGTCTTGAGTTTCTACAAGGGTACGATGCATTTTTGCGAGGAATTTGAGAATTAAGCTTGAAATATGAAGAAACAAGTTTGTATTATTAACTTGATCAAATTTGAATTACAAAAAATTACAAAGTGTTCAAAAGCTTGCTCATGGAAATTATAAACTTGTTACAAAAAAAAAGAATTTGTAAATTACAGTGTTAAATCCTACAAATCCTACAAATCCTACAAGTCCTACAAATTCTACGAATTTGCTACAAGCTAGTTGAGTCTTCACAGCCTTTTCCGTTATGTGGCTCTACTTTCTCTATGCCACCGTTGCCGTTTTCCCACGTTACCTGAAACAAGAAATTTGATTAGTAGCTGTATGTCAGAATAAATTCAAAGGAAGTTTTTTTTTGAATTCATCATTGGGTGTTTGGCGGGAATCAGGTTTAATGCTGAACCTCATAATCTCGTGCAAGATTAATCATCGGTGAAAACAAAACCGCTTATTTGCAAATCACGATTGGATTCGGTTCACAAATAAGCCTAACTCAGGTCACTCATCATGGTTAGCAGTCTAATAATTCCCAGGCAGCAAGCATAATATAAGGCAACGGTCTAATGATTCTAAACAGGCAGCAAGCATAATATAAGGCAACGGTCTAATGATTCTAAACAGGCAGCAAGCATGAATGAAAGACAACAATTATTGATTCCCAACAGTTCACAGATATATTCCAACAGACCAACCCAACAGAGGTTATAATCCAGCAGTTATTAATCACAGCAGGTATATTTCCCAACAGTCCAATCCAATAAAGCAAGTATAACATAGCAGCAAGAAAGGCTAGAGGTTTGGTTATCAGCATAATCAACCAGCAGTGTCAAAACCAAAGAGGGAAACTCAACCCTACAAGTAATAACAGCAGCAGCAACCCAGAAAAGGAAAAAAGTGAATTCAAAGAGGTTTTCACCAAAGGTGAAAAAGAGTAAACACAGAAGAAATGATGAGAACTTCTGAGCAAAACCAAGGCAAGGGATATGGTCTGAGGCATCGCTTGGAGGTAAAGAAAACAAAAATAAGCATCAAGGCAAAACAAGCATCGCCATATCATTGGGAAAGCCAAAGAGGAATTGAGTATCTGTTCTATCAGTTTATTGGGACCAGCAAAAGGAAAAGACAAAAGATAATATATTTTTCCATCAGTTTTAAACACAGAGCATCCATCAAGAGAAAGGAAAAAGCAAAACCTCACGTGTCGTTGAAACCATTCAAATACACAGTCAAAACAGTCAAAATACAACAAATTCCAAAGTTCCAAAAAAACCAAAACAAGCAAACATTCAATCGAAAAGCGAGATAACATTCATCATCATTTTCCCAAATGCCGAGAGGAAAAATATTCAAACATAGAGAAAGAAGAAGATTCCAAACAGACCGGGCCAAACCAAGCTTCCAAACGAAAACACCGCACAGAGCCAACCAAGCATGCATGAGTAATGAAACAAGTAAAACACGTTGGTAAATCGGGCCTGGCCATGGGGCAGGAGCCTGCGTTTGAGAGAGAGGTGAGGTTCGGAGTGAGCGATCGAGAGAGGTCGGATTCCATGGGTTTTTGGGATGGGAAACTAAGGTTTGGAACAGAGAAAGAGAGAATAGTGAGAGAACACGATGAAGAACACGCGAGAGAGAGTTCAGATTTTTTTTATTTTTGCCATTTTGAGCAATTTTTCTTTTATATTCTCTATTTGTTTTAAAACAAAAAAACTTAGTTTATATTTCCTTTCTTTTTTTTTATACACAAAATAATTTAATATTTTATTTTATTATTATTATTTATATACATACTTAAATCTGTATTCATTATTATTATTATATTCTCTATTATTTATTCTGTATTTTATTTATTATTATTATTTATTTATTTATTATATTTCTTTGCTTTTTTTAAAAATAGAATTTCTTTTCTTTTATAATTTCTTCATTCATTTGTTAAAAAAAAATATATAATATAAAAATACATATACATGTTATTAGTTAATAAAATATATATGTGGTATATTATTGGCCTTGGACCATTGGAGTATTTCAGAATGGTATTCGTCACACACGATTCACCGACGCATATGGAGGTATTACGGATCGGTCAAAGATCAGATGGTTTTCTTTTTCTTACTCCGCGTCACCCAGGCTATTTCTGAACTTATCTTTTCAATTAATTTATTTTTCAGAATAATATTTTTGTGCGATGTACTAAGTAATTATTGGATCTGATAGTTTGTGTTTGATGATTTATCGATTAAATTATTAGCCGATTTCTCATCAAACAGAAAAGATCATCTCCAATAATTATTTAAATTTCCGATTGTATTGTATGATATTTTTGTCTGTTTGTTTACTCATTCCGCAATTATTCACCATTGTACACTCTGCACATAATTCAAAATAAAATCAATTCGATTCCGCTTTGATTGACTCATATGTCAATTTCCTAAAGGGTCTCATAGTTGGGGATGGGCATGGCCATCCTCACGAGATCGGTTAAAGCCCTTGTTGCTTTGATCGATCATAACCCGAAACAATATTGGTCTGTATACCAATCACCATGCACGAGGGTCTCATGGTTGGGGATAGGAGCACCTATCCTCACGAGATTAATCAAGTCCATATACTTGATTAATCATAA
The DNA here is from genome assembly GCA_021764765.1 of Vicia sativa. NCBI lineage: Eukaryota > Viridiplantae > Streptophyta > Magnoliopsida > Fabales > Fabaceae > Vicia > Vicia sativa. Next base: position 161,285,993 of record CM038795.1, on the reverse strand, counting down.
CCCACTTCCATTACATCTCAGCACGCGTATCAGAACACTTTCGCAATTAAAGTTCTAAACCTCGATCCAACGTCGAGTTTCTTTTCAAAGTATTTTTTAAAATAAATATTCTATTTCTCCCTCCTCCCAAGCATATGGTAGTCAGTCCAGTATCGACCCTCGACCGTATGCTTGGTGTCTTTAATTGAATTTAATTAACGTGAACCATGTTTCACCTCACTTTTCTTAATAAAACTTTTGGGTAGAAAAAGATGATTCAGATGTTTCTGTCCACTCATCCGAGTAATTGGGGCGTTAGCCGTTGAACGCTTATGGTCCGATACTCGTCTCCCACATAAAAATAAAATAACTCATTCAAACTCTTTTTATCGCTCATATGCGATCATTAAACTCTTTTCGGATAAAGAGTGTGTGATAGTCGTTTCAAACACGAACGAGGACTTAAGCTTTTCAGACAAACTAAACAAGTCCTAGTTCAAAGCTTTTGAAACGTCTAAACGCACGATTTTTCTTATAAAATCAATACAACCAATTAAAACCTTTTTGAGAGGAACTACAGAGTTTTGACTTTCCCATTGCACAAGGGAATATGTAGGCACACGGTTCTGAAACCGTGCCAAACTCAAAATAATAAAAATCAAATCTCATTTCTTTATAACTTAAAGATTAGCGAATATACACACACACTTAGAATTAAACGGGTCCCATCGAGTACGATGGATGTAAGGGGTGCTAATACCTTCCCCTTACATAATCGACTCCCGATTCCACTTTTTTTGGTCACGTAGACCGCCTTATCCGCATCTTTGGGGTTTTATCTATATTTCCCCGTTCCTTTTGGAACAAATAAAATTAGGTGGCGATTTCACTGTTTTCGAGAATTAAAAAGATTTTTGAAAATCGAGTTGCTTCAGTTGGCGACTTCACTGGGGAATCTTGACTAAGCGTGTCAACCCTAGTTTAGCTCTTCGTATGTGTGTATATTTTCGCTTTCTTGTTATCATTCTATTTTTGTGTTTAAATTAGTCATTTATTTCTTATCGCTTTAATTATTATCTTATTGATATATTATTGTTGTGTGGGAATATTGGATGGGACTATAGGAAAAGCCCACTACCAAGGCTATATAACACATAAATTAGAGTGGTTGCGTAGTATTGATTTGCTAGACGGAAATGTCTTGTAAGTTGGTGCGAAGACCACACCTAGGGGAGGTTCTTTCAAGACATTATCACGATTTCAAGTTATTTTGCATTGACGATAGTGTTGTTAGAAGGATTTTTCCCTAGTTTTGACCTTTAAGGAAACCTAACTCGTAGGTTTTAAGAATGCTCAATGAGACGTTCTTGGATATATCATCTAATCACAAATTTATTTATGGTGAAAATGATACACCCAAGTTGGGATCAATGATTTTGGGCTCCCTGCTCAAATCCTTATTGAGGGTTACGCTTGTCGATCGATAGACCGCTTTGTTCGGTTGTCGTAACTCTCCTCAAACCAAATTCTCTAAAAAAAGAAGAAGAGAAAGAAGGGTTGTAGCGTTGCAAGTATCTTTTGCGATGCACAAGAATTTGTGTTTGTTGTATCAAAACCCTAAGAGCCACCTGTGGGGAATTGGGTAGATGTCAAAAATACCCGACCACTCTAAAAAACTTTAACATGCTAATTCTGCATCACATTACATCGCATCCGGCATGCATGAATTAATCATCAACATTATTTGTTCCGATTTTGTAGGAATCCTAAGGACTTGGTCTGCATAAGCAAACGGTTGACAAATGGATGAGAAAAGGCATACCAATCCGATCAAGGTCAAGATGTCAAAGTTGGAGGTTCTGTTACGTTTGAAGGAAAAGGTTAAGAAGGCTGATATGACCACTTTCACCAGAAGATATGGTCACATTCTGAAGCTGTTGGATACTAATGTTGATGTACGAGCTATGGTTGCTTTGTACCAGTATTATGACTCTCCGCTCCGATGTTTCACTTTTCAAGACTTTCAACTGACTCCTACCATTGAAGAGTTCGAGATTTTTCTAGGATGGCCTTTGAAAGGTGGCATCCCCTTCACTAGTTTGGGAGAAAGAGTGACATGTGACAGATTAGCTGAAGTGTTGTATCTTCCGGTCAGAGAAGTTGCGCCCTTGTGCAAGGCTAAAGGGATTCCCCGAAAGGCATTAGAGAACAAGGCGAAAGAATTGGCAGAATTGGGTAATACAAATGCTTTTTATGCTGTTCTTGCTCTACTCATTTTTGGGATTATTATGTTTCCGAGTGGTGAAGAAGAGTTTTTGGAAGAGTATGCTGTTAATGTGTTTGTCTCCAGAAAGAATCCCTGTTCCAGCTCTTGTGGCAGATGTGCTTTATCACCTCCATGTAAGGCATGAGAAGAAGAGAGGTGTAGTTCTATGCTGTACTCCTCTGTTGTACTCTTGGTTTTTATCCCACTTACCGACCAGAGGTCCGTGGTACGATGTTTTGAAGGATTTGTCATGGGCTCAGACGTTGGCTTGCCTCACTTCAGATGCTATAGTTTGGTACTTGCCAAATTGGAATGTGGGAGAAATTATTACTAATTGTGGAGATTTTCCCAATGTCCCATTGATGGGATCTCAAGGCTGTATTAATTACAACCCTAGGTTGGCGTTAAGGCAGTTGGGTTATCCTTTGGAAACTGAGCCTAATGATGCAGTGTTGGAGGAGCTCCTCTTGGAAGACTTTGGGAAAGAAAACCCTTAGTTATTAAGGCAAATCAGAAGTGCTTGGACTCGGATCCATAGGAAAGGAAGAGAGTTGGGGAAAAGAGATTGTGTGGCCAAAGAACCTTATAAGCAGTGGGTGATGGGTAGAGTCAAAGAAGTCAAACTTCCGTATGCTCCAGTGGTTTCCGTCAAGGCTCCAGAACTTGAAGCCACTCATGTTCCTATTGAGGAGTTCAACAAGCTTAAGCTCACCATTACTGAAATGCAAGCTGAAGAGGGTCGACAACAAGCTATCCTTACTCGCGTTACCCGAGAAAAGGATGATTTGATGCAAAGCCTCAGAGAAAGGGATGATGAGCTGCTAAAGAGTCAGGAACAGGTAGAAAAGGAAAAGAAAGCGAAGTTCCGTGTAAAAGACAATTTGGATGCTGCCAACTTTGAGTTAAGGGAGTCCAACCGAAAGCTAGCCAGGGCCGAACAACAAAGAGGGAAAGCCTACGCGGATGAAGAACGAGCCATCAAAGCAAAGTCAGATTTGAAAACAACTCTTACCACTCAGATCCAAGAGTTGAAAGCTGCACTAAAAAACATTGAATCCAGCTTGGCGCGCGAAACTCGCCTCAAAGAAGAAGCTCGTTTGGCACATAATGTCGACTCCGAGGAATTAGCTCAAAAAATCCAAGAGTTGGACGCTGCGAGAGATCTTGTGGTCCGTTGGGAAGCATCGTATGGAGAGTTGGAAGTCCAATGTGAGGGATGGCAAGAAGAAGCCCGACGTCAGAATGAGCTTTGGGTGAACAGAGGAGAAACCATTTTCTCTTTGGAAGAGCAGAACAAGAGCTTGTATGACAATTACTCGTGTCCGTTGAATTTGAGCACTAATGGTGGAGGTCCCGTGGAGGCTTCAGTCAGCTGTCGAGGACTTAGAAGAAGACCGAGTGCCCCCGGCGGTGGAGTACTTCATTTATCTTTTCAGAGACATGGTTGAGCGTTTTCAGAAAGAGATAAGGGAGTTCAAGCCCAGAAGAGGCCAACATTTCTAATATTTTGTAACGTTTGTGTATTTTCCAGCTTCATGGTATTTGTAAAAACACTTAAAGCAGGCCTGCGAGTCTTGCTATTTACTTTCTTCGTAAGGAAAAAACTTATGTTTGTACTTGACTGCTTTGATTATAATGAAGAAGCTGTTTATCCATTTGTTGTGCGGTTTGCTTATAAGCGATTGGGTCCGATAAAGATTCTTAAGAATGGGAACTAATCATAATCATTTTGCATTAATCATACATAATCATGCATGTTATTAAAAACAAGAATACCAAGCTCATTACATTTCCTCTCTCGCCAGATTCAAGCTGACTACCCGACGCCCGTACGCGACAAGAGCTAACTTGAGAAGAGCAATGGATCAATACGAGACAAGGCAGACGGCCATGCAAGGCGACATTGATACCTTGAGGACCAGGATGGATCAGTTGGTGGATATGCTCACGGCTCAGCATGCTAGAGAGGAGGAGTGGGCCGCCGCCGCCGCCGTTACTGCTGCCGCAACCGCAACCGTCGCTGTCGCTATAGCCAACAACGCAGCTGCCACTGTTCCTCCCGTCGTCACCGGAAACGCGAGGACTCTTCGAGGTGTTGCTCTATTTCTAGGAGAGCAAGCACATGTCCCTCCGTTTTATGGGGTACATGCTGATTTCTTCAATGGAGCAGAAAATCAAGGGAATGTTGTTGCCGCTCATGCCGCCACCCAAACTATGGCGAATGATGAGCAAGGGCGAGAGGAAGACGAGCAAGAGAATCTGTGGTCAACAACTCCTCAAGGTGAGGAAGATCTACAAGATGACTATATGAGGCAATTCTATCAGAATGTGGCACCTGTGGGTAACCCAACTCCTTTCTAGGACATGGCCGCCCAGAGAATGTGCAAGGAGCTTGCCGAGCAAGTAAGAGAGTTTAGAGGGAAGAATGTTGTTGGCCTGAGTGCCGCGGATATGTGTCTCGTACCCGATGTGGTCATTCCGCCGAAATTCAAAGTGCCTGATTTTGAGAAGTACAAGGGGGTGAGCTGTCCAGATACCCATCTAAGAATGTATTGCCGCAAGATGGCGGCACATGTTAATAACAGTAAGTTGATGATCCACTGCTTTCAAGATAGTCTCTAAGGGGCATCTTTGGATTGGTACATGCAACTCGAAAAGGCAAATATCCGCTCTTGGGACGACTTGTCTAATGCTTTCTTCAAGCAATACCACTTCAATACAACTATGGCCCCCCAATCGTGTACAGCTTCAGAACATGTCTCAAAAGGATAGGGAATCGTTTAAGGAGTACGCCCAGAGGTGGAGAGAAGAAGTGGCTTCGAGGGTTCAACCGGCTTTAGCCGAAAGGGAATTGAATGATCTGTTCATGGGAACATTGCCCGTGCAGTATTATGAAAGGTTGATTGGAAGCACTTTCTCGGATTTCTCTAATCTAGTGATGGTGGGTGAGAAAATTGAAGAAGGATTGAAGACCGGAAATATCTCCGGAGGAAATGTAGGACCGTCTGCAGTGAAGAAGACGTTTAATGGTTTCAAAAGAAAGGAGGCAGAAGCCAATGCGGTATATGAAGCAAGAGGTAGAGGAAGGGGAAGACCATCAGCTAGGTCTGCTCCTGTTCAGGTTCCGTACATGTCATACCCCTATGTGGCCGCCATGCAATTTCCTGGCATGCCGTATGAGCAACCAATGCAAATGCCGATGCCGTATTCAAATCAGATTCCTCAGAATCAGGTTCAGCAACAACAACAACAACAAATCAAGAATCAGAACAAGGGTGCGGTTCAACAGAGAAGCCCGCACTATCACAAATATACCAAGGAGGAAATCCAGCCTATTCCAATGACCTACACCAGTCTACTGCCGTACTTAATCCAAGATGGAAGAGTGGTGCCAAGAGAATTGAAGCCTGTTCCAGGGCCTCCTAAACCATGGTTTAATGAAAATGCCAGATGTGCTTTCCATGCTAATTCTCCCGGGCATACCACAGAAGATTGTTTCGCTTTCAAATGCAAAGTCCAGGAATTAATTGACCGAAAGCTGTTAACTTTCGCTGATGTCCCCAACATTACCAATAATCCGTTACCGAGGCATGGGTCGTCATCAATGAATGCTTTGATTGAAGAAGGAGGTCTGGTTATGGAGGTGGGGCAGTTGAAAGTGTCTTTGAGGAAGGTGTTGGAGGAATTGAAGAATGCCGGTTTAGTGGAAGAAGGTCATGATGGCTGTTTGGTTTGCCAAGACAACCCAGAACTCTGTGAAAAGTTCAAAAAGTATTTGCAAGGATTGATGTATCAACATTTGATCCAGTGTAGTCGAGTTCCCGCTGAGGTGGAAGTGGATGTGGTGGTCCCTCTGATCAATAATAGGAGACTTCATGTATCTCCTATTCAAGAAGAAGAGCCTGTTACGGCGGTAGAACCAATGATGGTTTACCCGCCCATCCAGATCCCTTATGAAAGTACAAATGCAGTACCTTGGAATTACGAACCGGAAGTTGTCGTTGGAGGTAAGCCATTGGTTTTAGGGGAGTCTAGTGTGGAAAACATAACTGGTATGAGTGGTATGACCCGTAGCGGTCGAATTTATCATCAAGATCCGATGAAGAACCGAGCTGCAGAGAAGGTGTCAGATGTTCCTCCAAGAAAAGATGGAGTTGTTGATTTGAATGCGGAAGAGTTAAGGGATATTTTTAAGTCGAGTGAGGAGACTTTAAAGATCATTAAGAGGAGTGACTACAAAGTAGTTGACCAACTTAGTCAGACTCCAGCAAAAATCTCAATATTGTCCCTGTTGAAAAGTTCAGAAGCCCACAAGATGGCTCTTTTGAAGTTTCTCGACAGCTCATACGTGGCTGAGGATATCACAATCAATCAATTAGATGTTGCAATCTCGAGCTTAAATGATGGCAAGTTTGTCATTCACCGATGCTGATCTCCCTCAGAATGGAGGTAGTCATAACATGGCTCTTCACATTTCTGTTACATGTGGTGGGACAACTCTTGCCAGAGTTCTAGTTGATACAGGCTCAGCTCTGAACGTAATCCCAAAGACGACATTGGCTCAGCTGCAGGTAGAAGGGGCAATTTTGAAACCTAGCTCTCTAATTGTGAAGGCTTTCGATGGATCGCGCAGGATGGCGGTGGGGGAGATTGATATGCCAGTACTGATCGGGCCCCAACTCTTCAATATTACTTTTCAAGTGATGGATATCTTTCCAGCTTATAGCTGTTTGTTGGGGAGACCTTGGATACATGGTGCAAAGGCTGTCACTTCAACCCTACATCAGAAATTGAAGTTCTTGCTAAATAACCAAGTGGTGGAGGTTAGTGGAGAAGAAGACTATCTGGTTAGTCACTTGTCTGAGTTCAAATATGTGGATGTCGGAGATGAGGTGCATGAGACTCTCTTTCAGGCTTTAGAAATTGTTGGAAATGTGCAAAAGGAAGTCAAGACTGCTGAAAAGCCCAGAGGTAATATGACCCGTTGGCAAGATGTCAAGGCTCTTATTGAGGCCTGAAACCCTGAAGGTTGGGGTACAGTGATAAATGTGGCGGAGAAGAAGGAAAAGAGCGGGCTCGGCTATCAACCATCCTCCAGAATCAGTAGAAGTTCAGAGATAGGAAAAGGAATTATCCCTCGTCTAGAGGATACTTTTGTTGCGAAAGGTTTTCGCTCCGAGAAGGCTATCAATGCCATTGAAGATGATGAGCGTGCAGTGGATCTTTCTCAAATGGTGTTCCGTACTCCTCCTGGTGTGGCACTTAAGAATTGGAGCGTCAAGGATGTTACCCCTCTCATTTCATTTTCAAAGTAATTTCTTGTTTTTAACTAAAAATCCTGTGCTCTTGCCCAAGGCACAAAGGATTGCTTTGTAGGGCTTGAACTTTTATCTTCAATAAAAAGCGCATTTTGTTATTCAGTTTGAGATCCTTTTTGTTGTTTTTACTTTTATTTTCCAGTGCATCTTAACATAAAAAAATAAAAAAAAAACAACATTTTTCACTATTTTTCTGCTAAAATAAACATACATATCTAAAAGATAAAATCAATCATTTATGCAGATCACCTGAAATTGAGCTTATTGAACATAGCCATGCTATAACTCCTTTTGACTTTGATTTCCCGATCAACCAAGCCGAAGATGACGGTGAAGAAGGCTATGAACTCCCTGAAGAGTTAGCGCGTCTGATTGAGCACGAGGAGAAGATGATCCAACCTCATCAAGAACCAGTGGATGTGATCAATCTGGGTACTGAGGAGGATCTCAAAGAAGTCAAAGTTGGAACCGCCTTGGGGCAAGAGATAAAAGATGAGTTGGTCAACTTACTGCGAGAGTTTGCAGATGTGTTTGCCTGGTCGTATCAGGATATGCCCGGACTCGATACAGATATTGTGGTGCATAAGTTACCGCTAAAGCCCAAATGCTCTCCTGTGAAGCAGAGACCGAGGAGGACGCACCCTGAGATGGCTAAGAAGATCAGAGACGAAGTGAAGAAGCAGTTCGACGCCGGTTTCCTTGCTGTGTCGGTATATCCAGATTAGATTGCCAACATTGTACCTGTCCCCAAAAGAAGGATGGAAAGGTTCGGATGTGTGTAGACTACAGAGACTTGAATCGAGCCAGCCCGAAGGACGACTTTCCCTTACCTCACATTGATGTTTTGGTCGACAGTACAGCTCAGTCTTCGGTGTTCTCTTTCATGGATGGTTTCTCCGGGTATAATCAAATCAAGATGGATCCTGCAAACATGATGAAGACAACATTCACCACCCCGTGGGGCACCTTCTGTTACAAAGTCATGCCTTTCGGATTGAAGAACGCAGGGGCAACTTACCAAAGAGCCATGGTAGCTCTTTTTCATGATATGATGCATAAAGAAATTGAAGTCTATGTGGATGATATGATCGCCAAGTCTCAGACTGAAGAGGAGCACATTGTCCATCTCAGAAAGTTGTTTGAAAGATTGAGGAAGTACAAACTTCGGTTGAATCCCAACAAGTGTACTTTCGGAGTCCGGTCCGGGAAGCTCCTTGGATTCATAGTGAGCCAACGAGGTATCGAGGTAGACCCCGACAAAGTAAAAGCCATTTAAGAAATGCCAGCACCAAGAACAGAGAAGGAAATTCGTGGTTTCTTGGGACGTTTAAACTACATTTCCCGGTTCATATCACATTTGACAACCACTTGTGAACCTTTGTTCAAGTTGTTGAAGAAAGATCAAGCCATCATATGGAATGATAACTGTCAGCGAGCATTTGATAAGATCAAGGAGTACTTACAAGAGCCACCGATATTGATACCGCCTGTGCCTGGGAGGCCTCTCATAATGTACCTCACCGTACTCGAAGGATCTATGGGTTGTGTTCTGGGGCAACATGACGAAACGGGAAGAAAAGAGCATGCAATTTATTATCTGAGTAAGAAGTTCACTGAATGTGAAAGTCGGTATTCTCTGCTAGAGAAAACTTGTTGCGCTTTAGCATGGGCTGCCCGTCGTTTGAGACAATATATGGTGTGTCACACTACAATGCTGATATCCAAGATGGATCCCATCAAATATATCTTCGAAAAGCCAGCTCTGGTGCGAAGGATTGCACGTTGGCAGATGTTACTATCCGAATATGATATTCAATATGTAACTCAGAAAGCTATCAAGGGAAGTGTGGTATCAGAATATCTTGCCCACCAGCCTATGGAAGACTATCAACCGATGAGGTTTGATTTCCCAGACGAAGATGTCATGTTTATCAGAGAATGCAACATCCCTGGACCAGAGGAAGGACCCGAGCCGGGATCCCGGTGAACACTTGTGTTTGATGGGGCATCCAATGCAGTAGGGCATGGGATATGGGCAATTATAACTTCTCCGACAGGTTTTCATATTCCATTCACTGCCAGAATCTGTTTCAATTGTACCAATAACATGGCAGAATATGAAGCTTGCATCTTCGGGATTGAAGCAGCCATTGATTTAAGAATCAAAATTCTGGAAGTTTACGGAGATTCAAACTCGTCCGTTTGCGGTGTCAAGGAGAGTGGGAAACTCGTAATGAAAAGTTGATTCCGTACAGAGATCATGTCTTGAAGCTGATACCATACTTTGATGAGATTACTTTCCATCATATTCCTAGAGAGGAAAATCCGTTAGCTGATGCTTTAACCACTTTATCTTCAATGTTCAAAGTCAAGTGGGCTAATGAAGCGCCTTCCATCACTATCGAGCGTCTAGCGAACACACTCTTGTGGTGGTTGATGAAGAAACGGACGTAAACCTTGGTTCTACGACATCAAAAATACATAGAAGCGGGCGTGCCGAAGGGGTATCCATTACTGATAAGAAGACTTTGAGGAAGTTGTCTGTCAACTTTTTCTTGAGTAGTGGGGTGTTGTATAAGCGGAATTTTGATTTGGTCTTGCTCAGATGTGTGGATAGACACGAAGCAGATCAACTTATCAAAGAAATTCATGAAGGTTCTTTTGGTGTTCACGCAAATGGACATGCTATGGCAAAGAAGATTCTCGTCGGTTACTATTGGATGACCATGGAAGCAGATGTGTTGTTTATCGCGATGAAATGTCACAAATGTCGATTCACGATAAGATGCATGTGCCACCCTCTCACGAATGTTTTGACCTCTCCATGGCCATTCTCTATGTGGGGAATTGATATGATCGGAATGATTGAGCCGAAAGCTTCCAATGGACATCGCTTCATACTAGTCGCCATAGACTATTTCACCAAGTGGGTTGAGGCTGCTTCATATGCGAATGTGACACGACAAGTGGTTACCCGGTTTATCAAGAATAATCTAATTTGTCGCTACGGTACTCCTAGCAAGATTATCACTAACAATGGGACAAATCTGAACAACAAGATGATGAAGGAGTTATGTGACACATTCAAGATCGGCCATCACAACTCATCTCCTTACAGACCAAAGATGAACGGTGCTGTTGAGGCAGCTAATAAGAATATCAAGAAGATCCTTCGGAAGATGGTGAAGACGTATAAGGATTGGCACGAGATGTTGCCTTTCGCTTTGCACGGGTACAGAACGTCTGTCCGCACTTCAACCGGAGCAACACCTTACTCTCTTGTTTATGGCATGGAGGCAGTACTTCCTATAGAAGTGGAGATTCCTTCTCTCAGAGTTCTGATGGAAACGGAAATGGAGGAAGCGGAATGGGTCCAGAATAGATACGACCAACTCAATTTGATCGAAGAAAAGAGGTTGACAGCAATCTGTCATGGCCAACTTTACCAGAAAAGAATCAAGAGGGCTTTTGATAAGAAAGTACGTCCCCGCGAGTTCAAAGTGGGCGAATTGGTGCTAAAGAGGATAATCTCTCCACACAGAGATCCTCGTGGGAAGTGGGTGCCAAACTATGAAGGACCATACGTGGTAAAGAAAGTTTTCTCGGGAGGAGCCCTTGTTCTCACCAGAGACTAAGGTTTTCAGAAATATATTCCGAAACATAGAGAAAGAAGAAGAAGAAAAGCTGAAAAGATCTCACCCGGAACCCATTGAGGCTCAACCAAGTTCATCACTGACCTAGGGTTTCCAAACCCTTCAAGCTTCCAAACGGTAAAACACCTGCACAGAGCCAACCAAGCATGCATGAGTAATGAAACAAGTAAAACACGTTGGTAATACGGTGAGGATCGAAGCCAAAAGACCTCGCCATGTCATCGCCGTAGGCGATTTCCTTTGCCTTGCTTGATTGGGCTCGCGTCATGTGAGAGAGAGAGAGGTGAGGTTCGATTTGAGTGAGCTATCGAGAGAAGGTCGGATTCCATGGGTTTTTGGGATGGGAAACTAGGGTTTGGGCCGAGAAAGAGAATAGTGAGAGAACACGATGAAGAACGAGAGAAGTCTGATTTTTATTTTTGCCATTTTGAGCAATTTTTCTTTTATATTCTCTTTGTTTTAAAACAAAAAACTTAGTTTATATTTCCTTTCTTTTTTATACACAAAATAATTTAATATTTTATTTTATTATTATTATTTATATACATACTTAAATCGTATTCATTATTATTATTATATTCTCTATTATTTATTCTGTATTTTATTTATTATTATTATTTATTTATTTATTATATTTCTTTGCTTTTTTTAAAAATAGAATTTCTTTTCTTTTATAATTTCTTCATTCATTTGTTAAAAAAAAATATATAATATAAAAATACATATACATGTTATTAGTTAATAAAATATATATGTGGTATATTATTGGCCTTGGACCATTGGAGTATTTCAGAATGGTATTCGTCACACACGATTCACCGACGCATATGGAGGTATTACGGACCTGTCAAAGATCAGATGGTTTTCTTTTTCTTACTCAGCGTCACCCAGGCTATTTCTGAACTTATCTTTTCAATTAATTTATTTTTCGTAAATAATATTTTTTGTGCGATGTACTAAGTAATTAATGGATCTGATATTTTGTGTTTGATGATTTATCGATTAAATTATTAGCCGATTTCTCATCAAACAGAAAAGATCATCTCCAATAATTATTTAAATTTCCGATTGTATTGTATGATATTTTGTCTGTTTGTTTACTCATTCTGCAATTATTCACCATTTTACACTCTACACATAATTCAAAATAAAATCAATTCGATTCCGCTTTGATTGACTCATATGTCAATTTCCTAAAGGGTCTCATAGTTGGGGATGGGCATGGCCATCCTCACGAGATCGGTTAAAGCCCTTGTTGCTTTGATCGATCATAACCCGAAACAATATTGGTCTGTATACCAATCACCATGCACGAGGGTCTCATGGTTGGGGATAGGAGCACCTATCCTCACGAGATTAATCAAGTCCATATACTTGATTAATCATAACCCGCTTCCATTACATCTCAGCACGCGTATCAGAACACTTTCGCAATTAAAGTTCTAAACCTCGATCCAACGTCGAGTTTCTTTTCAAAGTATTTTTTAAAATAAATATTCTATTTCTCCCTCCTCCCAAGCATATGGTAGTCAGTCCAGTATCGACCCTCGACCGTATGCTTGGTGTCTTTAATTGAATTTAATTAACGTGAACCATGTTTCACCTCACTTTTCTTAATAAAACTTTTGGGTGAAAAAGATGATTGATGTTTACGTCCACTCATCCGAGTAATTGGGGCGTTAGCCGTTGAACGCTTATGGTCCGATACTCGTCTCCCACATAAAAATAAAATAACTCATTCAAACTCTTTTTATCGCTCATATGCGATCATTAAACTCTTTTCGGATAAAGAGTGTGTGATAGTCGTTTCAAACACGAACGAGGACTTAAGCTTTTCAGACAAACTAAACAAGTCCTAGTTCAAAGCTTTTGAAACGCCTAAGCGCATTTTTCTTATAAAATCAATACAACCAATTAAAACCTTTTGAGAGGAACTACGAGTTTTGACTTTCCCATTGCACAAGGAATATGTAGGCACACAGTTACGAAACCGTGCAAACTCAAAATAATAAAAATCAAATCTCATTTCTTTATAACTTAAAGATTAGCGAATATACACACACTTAGAATTAAGCGGGTCCCATCAGTACGATGGATGTAAGAGTGCTAATACCTTCCCCTTACATAATCGACTCCCGATTCCGCTTTTTTTGGTCACGTAGACCGCCTTATCCGCATCTTTGGGGTTTTATCTATATTTCCCCGTTCCTTTTGGAACAAATAAAATTAGGTGGCGATTTCACTATTTTCGAGAATTAAAAAGATTTTTGAAAATCGAGTTGCTTCACGTATCATGAACAAGCTAGCGATGACCCACCCTATAGACCGATCGAGAGGGTTAATCTATGGGCAAGGCACAAGGTTAGGCGGATGATTCGAGAAGAGCCACAAAGGGGATTTATAGAACCAGCGGCAAGGATCGAGAGGTTAGATGCCCCAGTGATTCGAGAGGAACCACAGAGGGTAGTTATGGAACCAGGGGCAAGGTTCGAAAGGCTAGAAGTCCCAGTGTTTCGAGAAGAACAACCTAGAGGAGTCGTCATGGTGGGTCGAAATCAAGATGCTGATGCAGTCGTTCATAGAATTCGGAACGACAACATCTTGGCAGAAAACAATTTAACTACCATGATAGAAAGGATTATGGCCCAAAACGGTCTCAATACAGGGATTAGAAGGCCAAATTACGCCTCTCCCATAGCAGATTATGTAATGCATACTGATTTACCAAGGGGATATAAGATCCCTAAGTTTACAAAGTTTGCTGGAGACACCAATGAATCAACAGTCGAACACATAGCCAGGTATCTGATTGAAGCAGGAGATATAGAAAATAATGAGAACCTTAGGATTAAATATTTCCCAAGTTCTCTCACTAAGAATGCTTTTACATGGTTCACCACATTGCCTCCTGGATCCATAGATACGTGGACCCTCTTAGAGAGATTATTCCATGAACAATTCTATATGGGACAATCTAAAATAAGTCTGAAGGAACTAGCCAGTGTTAAGAGGAAGTTTACTGAACCCATAGATGATTACCTGAATAGGTTCAGACTCTTGAAATCTAGATGTTTCACAGTAGTTCCTGAACATGAGTTAGTCGAAATGGCCGCTGGTGGCCTAGACTATTCTATTCGAAAGAAATTAGACACACAATACTTGAGGGACATGGCTCAATTAGCAGATAGGGTTCGACAAGTAGAAAGGCTAAAGATTTGAAAAGGCCAGAGCTTTTAAAAGTAATAAGAAAGAAAGAATTTCCTATGTCGAAACTGAGGAAGTTGAAGGTTATCCTGAATTCGAAGAGGTCGAAATAGATCTCGCTGAGTTAAAACAGGCTCCACCTTACTCTTGCAAACTATTAGTTCCCACAAAAGGGAAAGAAATTGTTGAAAATGAGAAAAGTGATAAATTCCCAAAGAAGGTTTATACCTTCGATGTAACAAAGTGTGACGAGATTTTTGATTTGCTTGTCAAAGATGGCCAACTAATTGTGCCATCGAATGTCAAAATACCTCCTTTAGACCAAAGAAAGAAAAGAGGATTTTGTAAGTATCATAGTTTCCTAGGCCACAAAACCTCACAGTGTTTTCTTTTCAGGGATCTGATTCAAAACGCAATTAAGGATGGCAGATTGAAATTTGATGACAAACCAAAAATGAAAGTAGATGAAGATCCTTTGGATGTTGCAGACACCAATTACTCTGAGCCTGCCTGCATTGGAGAAATCAATATGGTGGAAGCAGATCAAGATGACACTCCATTAGGAGAAAAAAGCACTGAAAATAAAAACTGTGTGTTAATCGAAGTCAACAAGGGGGTCACTGAGGACGTCCGCAAGCAACTAGAGGCTTCGATCGAAGCAGTACCTTTGGTTATTTCGAAAGAGATCCTGGCTACTAAAGGCCAGGAGAATCAAAAGCAAGAATTGACACAGGCTACTGAAGGCCCGAGACTAAGATTGGAGAAAGTCCAAATCACAAAGCTTGACCCCTCGGAAAATGGGGATACTTTAGGAGAGCCCAGTGGGAAGTTCGACTACAGTGAAATACTGCGCTGACTCCAATCCAAATCGAAGATGTCAAGCCCACAGGATGGGGAGATGATGACGAAAAAAGGGAAGATGTAGATGTCAACATGGTAGATATGGAGAGAACTCGTTCTGAAATGGAGGAGATGGAAAGATATTTGGAGAAGAAAGTACAAGATGGAGGATAATTATCTTGTGGATACCGGTCTTAAAGATTACCTCATCTTGCCACAGAGGAAATCTTGAAATGATATTATGTCCGAGATGCGACATCATCTGAGAAAGTACTGCAAACTTGAGAGAAAACAAAGACACGAGCGGCAAGCTGGCGCCGGGATAACCGATTATTCGAGATGTTACCCTAAAGCGGAGAAAGTCTATTGGAATTTTTAGTGCATTATCACAAAGGGGACCAAGTGCTGATATGCCCAGGTGTTCTGCGATATGATCGAAACGGCTCGAGACTTCGAAACCATTCCTTTAGCCCATCTTTGGAACCACAAGAAAGTTGGTTAGATGAGCCAACATTTGGGGTAACTACACCCAGCGAAGCGACAGCCCCTATCCTAAGCGTTAACCGAAGGGTGACGTTCAAAATCCCTGCTGAAGTACCAACAGACAAATGGCTGCAAGTCAGAGCTAACAAGGGGAAGGATAAGTGGAGAAGCAATGAACGAAATACACGTCACACCATGACATAAAGAAGGCAATTCAACACTGCAAAGAGGGAAGAATTGAGGTTAGAAAATTATAAAGGCAAAAACCCTATGTCCAGATCACAATGGCGAAGACAGGAGGATTGAAGGTGAAAGGGAAGGTGCGGATAAAGGAGCAACTTCGATCAAAAACCAAGAAGAATCAAGCACCAACAAACCAAAACCAAATAATCAACCTGAGGACAAACCTCCAGTTAGTAGGAGACTTTTCTCGAAACAAACGGATGAATCGAAGGGTACACCAAGTCGAGGAAGGCGAGGATATCTTTGACAGAACAACTTGAGGAGGGGTCCTCACTTAACATAAATTACAGCGTAGTATCATGCTACCTTGAGTTTGGACAGGCCGAAATTGAAGAGCATGAGGAGGATGATACCATAGATTTGATGAAGCACAGACCAGTGTGTTACTATGTGATGGACAACGGCGCGGTCGAAGAGAAGAATGCGTTCTTCGAACACCCAGAGCCAGCCATGAAGAATCATCTGAAGCCATTGTTCATTCGAGCAAAGGCGGTCCATAGTAAATAAAGTCTTGGTGGATGGAGGCGCTGCAGTCAATTTAATGCCCCACTTCATGTTGAAGAAGCTAGGAATACAAGATGGTAACATCAAACCACACAACATGGTCCTATCCAACTATGAAGGGAATGTAGGTCAGACTTTGGGGGTAGTTCAAGTGGATTTAACCGTAGGATCGAGCTGCAGGCCCACCATGTTCATGGTGATCGAAGCCAAAGCCAACTACAACTTGTTGTTGGGAAGAGAGTGGATCCATGCCGTAGGAGCAGTTCCTTCGTCAATGCATCAGAGGTTGGTTCTATGGAGAGAAGATGGTATTGTGGAGAACATAGAAGCGGACCAGTGTTACTTTATGACAGCAATTAACTTAGTCAATAAAAGGAATTATGACAAATATCTGGCCAGAATAGCCCCTTGTACCCCAGTGACGAAATAAAAACCGAGGGCAGCACATTATATGACCCTTCGCCATGATGGCATGTATTGGGATAGGAAGATAATTAAAGGAGACGAAGGAGTCAAAGGCACTACGCAAACACGGCCAACAGGCTGGGAGTTCAACAATCTTGCTCATGCTTGAGTCCTCCTTTTTCGAAAGGATTTCGGCCTATATGGCTGAGAACGAATGGAAAGCGGCCTCAGAGGCTGAAATAGATAACATAGCTGAAGTAAACAAAATAGAGGGGAATGGCTCGAAAGACTCACCCTTTGAAGAACACGAAATAGATCAAAGGCTAGATGTCATCTATGATAAGGAACCCTTAGGCTTCGAGAAGGACCCCACAAACTTAGGTGAGAAAATGTTAGCACAGGATCCACTCGAAGAGGTGAATCTGGGGGATGACAATACAAAAAGAATAACCTACATAAGCGCAAAACTTAACCCAGGTCTCAAGCAGGAAGTGATCGAAGTCCTCAAGAGAAACAAAGATTGCTTCGCGTGGGATGATGATGAAATGCCTGGTTTGAAGAGGGAGTTAGTGGAGCACAGACTTCCGATCAAGGATGGCAAGAAGCCCATCAAACAAACTCCTAGAAGGTTTGCACCAGCAGTTCTCACAAAGATCAAAGCTGAGATCGAAAGGTTGCTGCGCTGCAGATTCATCAGAACCACAAGGTATGTCGAATGGTTAGAAAATATAGTACCTGTTATTAAGAAAAATGGCTCTCGAGAATTTGCATAGATTATAGGGATTTAAATCTGCTACTAAAGATGAATATTCCATGCATGGCGTGTAATAGACTCTGCTGCGAGTTCGAATACCTAAGTATGCTAGATGGATACTCTGGGTATAATCAGATTTTCATTGCTGAAGAAGATGTTGCTAAGACAACATTTCGTTGCCCGGGAGCCTTAGGCACCTACGAATGGGTAGTGATGCCTTTTGGTTTAAAAAATCTTTGGGCAACTTACCAAGAGCAATGAATTCAATTTTCCATGATTTTATTGAGACATTTATGCGGTGTATATTGATGATATAGTCATCAAATCCATATCTGAAACCCATTTGCATCATTTGAGCCAATCATTGAAAGAATGAGAAAACATGGCTTAAAAATGAATCCCCTTAAGTGTGCATTCTTTGTGCAGGCTGGAGATTTCCTTGGCTTAGTTTATTTTGAGATTTGTATTTGAACATCTCTTTGCAAGTCAACCACCAGGGTATGGAGGAAACGAGCCGGTTAAAGGGTAGGTAATCTAGGAAATTTAGGTGGATGCATTTCGAGTGCCAACCTATACCTATCCTCGGTGACAACCACGAAGGAAGTTTGAACTTAGAGATTTTTCTTTAAATTTTTCCTTCAAGGTTTGGGACGCTCGATACGATGGTTTCCAAGTGTGTAGGGTCATAAGTTGTTTCGAAATAATTCTGAAAAACCCTAATCTCTTTGGCGTGAGTGAACATACCTTTCTTTGAGTGTACTTGCACATCGAACGCATCAGTTAGTTTCTTTTGAATGGTGAGGGTATCGAACATATAAGATTGGTAGAACTTAGTCCACCATTCCAGAAAACCCTTCGCTGTAAAATGCGTTGGTTCGAAAGGAATTAGTTCAAACTGAGCAAAGTCTTGGTACTGTTCTTGTTGCAGCTTTGCTTCTCTTGCTTTGAAGGTTCGACCAGAAGTGATGGCACTTTGGGTTTGGAACAGGGGTTCAGGGATTAATTGACATAAACCAAATTTTCTGGAAACAAAGTTAGGTTGATAGGCAAAAAGGAAGATTTGGTTCTTGGAAGGAGTGATTCGAGAGGAAATTAATCTTGGGAGCAAAAAGGCTTTCCAAATATCTTGAATTTCTTTACTTTTAACTGCTTCTGAAAGAGACATGGTGAACCATGATGGTCCATGAGTCCTCGAAGCGAAGGGTGCCATAGTCTCTTCAAATTTGTATCTTTTGGAAAAAATCATGATGTAGTTTGAAAAAAGGACCTTGAAGTCATCCTTGTCATCATTCGGAGTGAGTTTTCGTAGTCTTGTACCTTCAATAATTCGATCCGCTATCTCTGGATCTTGTTCAACAATGGTGTCAACAGTGGATAATAAGGATTCAAACATGGCATTGAGCCATAATTGGAGTAACCAGAAGGGGCCATCTAGAAGGATGTTTTTGGGAGTGTGGGATTTCAGACTCGAAACAGCTGATCTCAAGCTTTCGTAGAGATCAACAAGTAACAGTTCACTCAAACATACCCTCCTGTTCTCATGTAAATCTCTAGCTAAAGGAATAAACCTACTGGCTACCTGTAAGGACCTGCTACAAAACACGTATCTTGATAACCACAAAGTAAGAAAGGCAATATGTTCCACATCTGACACACTATCTCCTTCAGTGTGGTAATGACTAATAAACTTGGAAAAACTGGCCAATTTGACATCGAATTCGATGATGCTTGAGTGTTCTTCAGTATCAGGAATGTAAGTCTCTCCTACTGGTGACAAACCAGTGATGGCTGCTATGTCAAAGAATGTGGGTGTTATCATTCCTCCAGGGAGGTGAAAGGTGTTGTAAGTACTGTCCCAGAAATATAAGGATGCAAATAACAATGGGTGACTATAGGTAAAGCCTGGCTTCGATAATTTAATCAAGTTATAAATTCCTAATTCCTCCCACTGATGGGATTTCTTAGCTTCTACCTTAGTAAGCCAGTTTTGGTAAGCTATGTCAGGGGTAGGGCAGGATCGGAATGGTTTGAAGTTGCTCTTAACGTAATCTAAGACAAATGGATCTTTTGGGGGAACGTTTGGGGATTCTATGGCTTTCGAAGTGGAAGATTCACTCATATTCTCAGTTCCTATCCTAGGGATATCCATCTTATTAAACAAAGGTTTGAAGTCATAACAGACAGGGAAGATTTTCCTAGTATCTTTCAATATTTCAAAAACTGTAAGAGGACCCATAAGAGCAAACCTCTTTCCAGCAGTATTAGTTGGAATCAGTACCTGAGAAGCGTAGAGCATCTCCTTCTCCTTAGAGATCATCTGAGGGATAAGCACAGACTGACCCTGGTAAACGCCTACCTTGCTCTCCATGATGTTTCCTGTGTTCTTGCTTTTCTTCTTGGAAGTTTTCTTCATTTGGGATGATGTTGTTGAAGACATTGTTGAAGATTGTTGGAAGACTTAAGGTTTAGTGAGAATAGAGGAAGAAAAAGTTTCAGAATGTGAAAAAAGGGTAAAAAACTAAGTTAATTAGTTTTTATAGTGAGGAAGTTAAAACACTCACCAACTAAGGCCAGGATACGTGGGGATCGTGGGTTGGATATAGAAAGAGGTGGCGTAAAGTTAACCTTGGTAACAAGCGTGATTAATGATAATCATTGTTTTTATAACCGCACCATGCTGTGATTACTGTTCTAAAGCGGTTAGGAAATCCAAGAGGCGTCGTGATTGACATGGTTTGAAGTCATACACAGTAAATATCATGATTATTCAAAAGTCACATCAAAATCTTGTGAATGTGTTTAAAATAAGTATTTCTCAAGAGGTTCAAAATACATATTTTAAAGGGGCATTTTGTTGGCTGAAGATTTTGATACATTGGGTTCGAAATGAAGTAATTAAGTTCGATTTGAAATTAGTGTTCGTTGGAATGAAGCGAATGTCACAGTTCAGAATGGAAGAAATGGTTCTTCAAATAAAGATATCAAAGCTCGGAGCTTCGAGTGACAGTTGTGAAGATGTATTTGAAAGAAGCCTCGAAGTGGTAATGAGACTGTGTCTGTGAGAAGAGTTCGAAGCGAAGATTGTCAAGACATTTGAAATTCAAACGCGAGCGGGATGATTGGAATTCAAATATACATGCGCTGGAACGGTTCAAAGACGCGTGGAAGCCAGAGAAGAGCAGTATTCTGCATGTTCTGAACGTGGCAGAATCTTATAAGTCAGACCGTTATGGTCGAAGTCGTATAAATAGAAGTCTTAGTGCTAGGATTTCGTGTGTCATATCTATTGTACAAAATTCAGTAAACATTCAAAATACCACATGGCTAGGGAAACGAATGCTCGAACAATGTACGTATGATAACACCAAACCTTTATAATTCAGTAAAACTCTTTATCTTTTCCAGTTTATCCTTTATTTTCATGTCAATGTCATTTAATTACTTTTACATTTAAAGTCATTTACATGTTTCTGCATTTAAACCCTTTTCTTCTATTTCGAATCCTTTACATTTCAAGAAACTCTTTTACATTCATGTATTTTACATTCATGTCTTTTACATTTCATGCTTTTATATTCATGCATTTACTTTAAAATCTTTACATTTAAAGTCGTTTACATGTTTTTGCATTTAAACATTTTCTTCGAGATCGAATATTTATTCATTCAATTCTGTTTCGTATTTCTTTACTTGATCATGTCATTGGATTCCTTTAACATGGTAATCGAAGGAAATTAAACATCTATAAAACACTCTAAATACAAATCTTAAAAATGACTATTAGTTTTGCCATTAGATTTATCCAAACGACCAATACCCCATAGGATCAATCTAGTCGATCCTGCAAGTTACCAGAGAGATTAAATAACAGTCATTAAGATTATTTGATAGTTTGGAGGACTAGCGGTTGTTTTACCAGAAATCACTGTAAACACTAACTGACTGAAATTGATTAGTTGTTACTTATCCCCTTTTATCCCAAAAATGTCAAGTGATATATTATTAACATTTCTAAAGATTTTAACAAGGTTGAAAAAAGAGATTACAGAAAGGTGCATGTTCGAGGATGTTGTTTGGCTTTTCTCTTATAGTAATCATTGAGTACCTGGATAAAAGCAAACTAATCCCGACTAGAAAAAAATCCTCCCATGCAGATTATTACTCAAGTAATCACTAGTATGGTTTATATAGATTGGCCAAGTAAAGGTTTGCTTTCTTCTTCAAGTTTGAGCGTGATGTATGTCATTCGAAACAAGATTGTAGTCTCCAATTGCGCTCCTACTAATCACAGTTCATGTATTACTCCCTTTTTGGCTAGGTTGATCTATCAAATAGAAACTAGGAGCGCCTTTGATTTTGGTGAGTATGTGTTTGATCAAATCTTGAAGCAAGTTGAGTCCTTTGTTGTCAAATTACCCATTAGATTTCCATCCATTATTTCTAGTATTCTTATTAGCCAAAAACCTAACGTTGTGAGTAATTAGGATATTGCTGGTATAAGTTATAGTCCATGGAATTTCAGTTACATTTAGTTTGCTAGAAGTCATGTTCCAGACATTTTTTTCCAATATTCAACACTTTGATCTGACCGCTGAAGCTAGCCTTCCAGAGGTTTCCCCATTATATGGTATTGCCAAAAGCCATGTTTTGTTGGGATATAGGAAGATGTCGAAGTCATTACAATAAGTAATTTTTACCTCCATAGATTAAAAAAATAGGGCATATGGCATAATCAAGATGATAAGTCCCAATGGAGAAAAATCATCTTAGTCTCAAGATGATGTACTTCATGAAGGGAATAACCTCATGAATGTTGAGAAGAAGGATGATAAAGAGATTAAGGGTGATGTTGGTGGAACGAAGATGAATATGAATATGTTTTATATAGATAATTTAAAGATCAGAGATGTTGGTTAATTTTTTGTTTTGTTTTGGTTTTATTGATTCTAGTGATTCGTGCCCTATGTGTAGGTGTTTATGTAATATGTTTACTTTCCACACAGCTAGATATCGTACCCAGGAAGCTAGATTCCATTTATTTTCTTGATTGTTCTCTTTTTGGATGACTACTTATTTACCCCTTTTCCATTTTGAGGCAATTAGGTGGAGAACAAAATCGATGAACTATTATGATTGTGCATGACAACTTTTATGGAGAAATATTTATGCAAGTTTTGTAGATCCTCAACATTTTTTGCATAACATATGCATTTAATATATGTTTTTACCGCTATATGATTTTTCTAAAACATGTCATGAAGTTTTCCCTTAGCATTTTGTGGCACATCCTACATGTTGTATTTGCCTAAAAATTGACCGTTGTTGTTACACGCGAGTCAAAAGGGGATATTGTTGTTACATTTGATTGACATAATATTACAGACAACATGTGATGCAATATGTCAAGATGTTATGTTGAGACATCCGGTCTCTATGAGCTCAAAATAAGAGGCAAGATATGAAGTAATATATCCCCGACATTGATGAACAACCTGCCTCAAAAGCCATCCACGACTGGAGTGAATCTTAGGCCTAATTTGTTTCCTTTGATTGCTTGCACCGGTTTTGAGGTACCACTTATTTCTTCTCCCTCAACTTAGTTTTGGCACACGAGTGGAAACGTTTCTTCTTCTCTGCCATTTTCTTCTACAAAGTTAGTTTTCTCTTCAACCTTCTTCGAGAACCTCCACTCGGATGCATAGCTGCCAATTTTGTTGCAGTTGAAGCACTTGATTTGTGAATTTTCGTACGTCGACCATGGATTTTCTCTTCCACGACCTCTTGTTGCTTGTGGATTCCAACTCCTTTCTCCATTTTTGAAGTTTTTGGAGTAGTTGTTGGAAATACCTTTTCATTCTCCAATATGTCCTCGTCCATGTCCATGATCTTGGCCACGACCTCGTCCTCTTTGGCTGTTGTAATTCGCATAATTTTCTTTCTTTGGATGCTTACACCGATGTCGAGGTACCATTGTTTCTTTTCTTCTCAACTTGGTTTTGGCACGTGAATAACAAAGTTTCTTCTTCTCTGCTTTTTTCTTATACAGAGTAAAATTTATCTCCCAACCTTCTTTGAGAATCTACACTCGAACGCATGATGGCTAATCTTGTTGCAGTTGAAGCACTTGGTTTGTAATTTTTCGTACATCGACCATGAATTTCATCTTTCATAACCTCTTGTTGCTTGTGGATTCCAACTCCTTTCTCCATTGTTGAAGTTGTTGTAACGAACTCTTCTTTCTCCCCTATCTCCTCGTTCACATCCACGATCTTGGCCACGATCTCATCATCTTTGGCTCTTGTAATTCGCATAGTTTGCTTTCTTTTGGTTAACTTATAGTAGTTTCTCCATAGCCTCATTTTGTTTAACTTTTCTCTTTTTTTTCTTCGTATGCTTGTAAGGAACCCATGAGTTGCACAATAAATATGGTCTTTAAATTCTTGTTTTCTTCAATGTTGGTGATAATGAAGTCAAAACTTGGAATTAAAGTGCGAAGTATTTTCTCCAGAACTTTCACCTCATCAACATCTTCACCATTTCTTTTAAGTTGATTGACTACGACTATAATCGAGAAAAATAATAAGAAGTTGAGTCTGACTCCTCCATAAACAAACGTTCAAAGTCACCTCTAAGAGTTTGAATACAAATTGTTTTACCTACTTAACTCCTTTATTCCGAGTTTGAAGCTTGTCCCAAGTTACTTTGGTCGTCGTTGCATTGGATATCTTATCAAACGTATCTTCATCCACCGATTGATTAATGCGAAAAAAGCTTTCTCGTCTCTCTTTCTCCCTTACACCTTGGACTTAGCGAGGATTCATCTTGAACCTTGAAATTTTTTTCAATGATATCCCACACATCTTGAGATCTTAGTAGCTCCTTCATCCTCCAATTGTCATAGTTGTTCTTTGTGAGCATCAACATTTAGAAAGGGAAACCTCCATTCACCATCTTTTGAAGACCTTGAAGTTCTGATACCATTTTTTTTGGAAATAAGGCATTTTATGTTTAGGAAAAGTATGTCGAAATATTAGAGGCTTGACTAGAAACTTGATAAGTAGGAGAATTTTTTATAGAGGAGAGAACTTTATATTTTTGCTTGAAACAAATATGTGGTATTACATATCTATTTATAGTACTCTAAGACGAACTTTAGACACACTAATTCTTGAGAGTTCTCAACTCTAGAGATCCAAAAGTATTCTAAAAAAATACTACAATCATAAGAAATATCTAAACACTACAAACAATACAAGAATTCTCTAGATATATTAACCAAAATTACTCACGCTTAAAATAACTAAACCCAAATAACCAAATAATAAAGTTAGGCTCAAATCAAGTTTATATTTCATCAACTTTCATATTAGACTAAATGTGTGGTGCTGTTACCTTGAAGATATTATTGATCTAACAAATATTGGGATGTGCCACATAGTACTACATGTGATGAGATAAATTTAGAATTATACTTGATGATGTGTTATAATTATAATTGATGATGTGTTGTTATAAATATTTGATACAACAAATTTAATATATTATATAAAAGCTAATAAATATATTGATTAAGAAAGTTGTGTTATTAAAGATAGAATGTTGCTAGTAAAACATGATTATCATCTATTCTTACATGTACCCACAAGATTAAGGTGGTAACCACACAGCTAGCCCAATTGCCGAACGGGACAACGTAACCATTTAGAAACTTATCTATATATGTAATAGCTGTTGTGGTGACTGGTTTTTTTATCGGTTGTTTTAAAACAATGAAGTCTCCACCTAATTTTATTCGTTCTAAAAAGAACGGGGAAATATAGATAAAACCCGCGAATGATGGATAAGGCGGTCTACGAGACCAAAAGATACAGATTCGGGAGTCGATTATGCAAGGGGAAGGTATTAGCACCTCTTACATTCATCGTACTCGATGGGTCTGTCATACCCCAATTTTTGACCTAATATACCACCATATATTTGCATCATTTCATAACTAACAGCTCAGACAGCATTAATCGGGTATAGCATTCACAGGTCAAAATTAGGGTTTCATCAGATTTTCATCTGATTCAAGAGCTAACCAATTAGGGTTTGAGATTTTCTCACTCCATTTGATCTATCTTGATCAAATCTTCAACCTTAAATCCTCAGATATCAAATTTTCTCACAGATCAATCGAGGATCGACCAATTAGGGTTTTGGTCGAGCATAGGCATTCTCTGATTTTTTGAGCAGTGAATAACTTTTTTGGATAGAGATTGGTCATTATATCTTAGATATAACATCTTGACCTAATTTCTGGATTCAAAACATCACAGAGGTTCATAGAATTCATCGATCGATTTGAGAAGCGTCGGTGAAATTTCATCTGCCGAGAAAAGTCAAACTTTGACTTTTGGTCAAATTTTCAAAACAAAACTTTTCCATCATCAAAATACTTCAAATGATCCATCATGATCATCAAAATCAAAGAATTTGGAAAAGTCAACAAAAGTCAAAATTTCTATAACTTAGAAAAATTTCTAAGTGTTGAAATTTTACATTTTCAAACTTCAAGCCATTTTTCACCTAGTTCCAATTGGAATTTGAAAAACTCAAAACATGAAAGTTGTAGATCATGAAAAATATTTCCAAAATGTCCAAGAACTTCAAAATCCATGGAGGCTAGCTATGTTTTGAAATTGAAACCAAAGGTTCCATGAAACTTAAATTTCAAAGTTCACAACTTCAAATTATAGGTCATTTGTGTTTTCACTTAAACCACTTGCAACCTTGCCAAATGGATTGATTGAAATGATAAACATCAGCTTGGAAGTAATAATTGGGATGAGATAGGATCAAAGTAAAATTGAGCACATGGTGAAAAAAGGAAACTTCCTTTTGTGACAAATACCATTCTTACCCCTTAAGCAAACTTTGATTCACCAAATGGCTTGCTTCCTTGCCTAATCTTTTCAGACCTCTTGCCTATAAATAGCTCTCAATTCAAGCCCAAAACAACACCAAAATCAATACACAAATCCATGCTTTTCTTCTTTTCTTGAAAATCAAGCAATTAGTGCAAAGTTGAGAAATATAGCATTTTTGAAAATTCAATGGAAACATGATGAAAATTGGTGTCCAACATGTTCCATGATCATTAACAAACTTGTTCCAAACTTAAAACAAACTGAACTGAAAATCAATTCCATTTCCATTTTTCAAAACTTTAAAGCGACTTAGGAATCGAATTGCAAGTTTGGCTTGATCAATTGTTGTTCTAATGATTCATACACCTTCCATGAACATCATGGAGTTGATATAAAACAAGAATAGCAATCTGTAACACCATTAACCGATTTCGAGTTACATTTGAGCTGATTGCAGGTTGACTTGAGTGGAGAGATTGAAGCAAGTTCAAAGCAAGCGGGCCATCTCTAAAGCATCCTCACATGCATTTGGTACTCTAAGGATCAAGAAATCATAGCTGGAAGTGCTCTAGAGCAGTTTCGATCTCAACTTTTCGAGTTAGAACACGAAGCTGGTTCTCTTGATTCCTTGCACCAATTGACAAAAACTCTTGGCCATTTGTTTTCGCACTCAACACGAACAATAGCCCTCAATAAAATCAAACAATCGTTCAACATACATCATTTAATTTAGATTTTTCGGTTTAGGGTTCATCGTGTTCTTGAATCGAAATCATTCTAGGCTTAATATAAATGAAATTAACAAGCATCTTCATGTTCGTGGCATAAAATCGATCAAGTTTGGTTTTACATCGTGCCATTTGGTTGAGAAGCGAAGGAGATAGCTCGAATTCGTGGCGAAAATCAAACACAAGCCCGAGAAAATTGCGCGTGTTCTTGGTGTTCTTGATTTTGAAAATTCAAATTAACCAATATAATATTAACGCGTGTTTTAATCCACTAACAACTCAAGCGTGTTTGGCTCGATGGTTCATGGCTTGCCTTTAAGGCTTTGTGACACGCGTATCACCTCATGGTCATGGGTTCAAAACCCAGCAAGACCATTCTTTTTACAAAGCTTTCAATTTTTCATGTTTTCTTCAAAACTTTCCAATACCATATCAACACGTGTGCTGGTCCACTAACACTTCAAACGCGTTGGCTCAGTTGGTCCCTGGCTTGCTCTTAAGGTTCTCTGCCACGTGCCCCACTCAAAGGTCATGGGTTCAAAACCCAGCAAGACCATTCCTTTTTTACAAAACTTCATTTTTTCATGTTTTTTTATAAAACTTCAACAATTTTTTTAACCAATCAAAACTTCTCATTTTGAGATGATTTTTTGCACACTTGTCATTTAATATATATATTTTATGATTATGTCAAAAAAATCCAAAAAACTTTCATCTGATTAAATTTTAATCGAGCCGAAAACGATGTTCTGAACACTTTTCAAAACACCTTTTAAAGGTGAATTTTTCAAGTTTTCGATTTCCGATTCTTTTCAAAACTTCTCATAAGTGAACCTCACACTTCAAAAAAATTTCAAATCATTCTTCAAAACTTTTTTCATCAAAACTTGCATCTTTTACCATAATCGATCCAATTCAAAACGATAAAACTGAATTCATTTCTTCTCGAATTTCTCGATCGATCATGGGCCTCCCTCACGGTGTAAGTCCCAAAACATTCTTTTTATGTATATATTTCTTTATACATATTCATTTCTTTATGTACAATTTTTCATCTGTACATAATCTGAGACAAACTTTCTTCCGTTTGTTCTTTACACTAAACACCATTGATTTTGAAAGGAGCATTATTCCCTGTGAAACTTCTTTCAAATCAATGGGCCACCCTTATGGTGTAAGTCCCAATCCTTTATGTACATATTTAGTTTTATTTGTACATATTCAAAACATCTTTGTCAATATTCAAACATAAACAAATTTCTTTCATTTATTTTCATTCGTTTGTCTGTCTTTTGAATCCATTGGTTCTAAAGGAAGGTTTCTCTGGCGAAATTTCTTTTTAAACCAATGGGCCTCCATCACGGTGTAAGTCCCATAACATTCTTTTATGTACATAATATTTCCTTGTACATATCAAACTTTTGTCAAACATTCTTTTTCAAAACTTTTTATCTGTACATAACACAGATACTTCTTTTTTTCAAAACTTTTTATCTGTACATAATACAGATACTCTTTCTTTTTGAAAATACTTTTTACAGATAAACTTTGATCAATCATTTACATTTCATCGTATACTAAATACCATTGGTATTGAAAGGAGCATTATTCACTGAAACTTCTTTCAAATCAATGGGCCTCTCTTCTGATGTAAGTCCGACCCTCCTATGTACATTCATCTTTCTCTGTACATAAAAAACTCGTTCGTGTACATACTCATTTCCTTGTACACAGTTCAACTTGTGAATAATCAAGTTACGCTCGTTTTAAACGTCCGTTCACAGACACTTGTTTATATTTCATAAACTGCTGTAAATAAACATCATGCATTGTTTATATTTCCTTCATAAACTCCTGCGAATACATATCACATATCACACACACACACACACCTGTTTATACAACAGTCTAATAAATAACATAACAATTAGACTAATCAATAGGTTCCCAGAGTTTAGCCTCCGCTTGGGCTTCATACAAGACAATTCATCATCAGTATGAGTTAGCCTCCGCTTGGGCTTCATACAAGATAACTCATCCCCAGCATGAGTTTAGCCTCCACTTGGGCTTCATACAAGATATTTTTATCTCCAGCAGAGTTCAGCCTTCTCTTAGGCTTTGTACAAAGAAACTCTCTCCACAGAGTTAGCCTCCGCTTAGGCTTCGTATAAGACAACACTCCCCTGTTGAGTCAGCCTCCTCTTGGGCTTCGTTCAAAAGAACTCCTCATTGAGTTTAGCCTTCTCTTGGGCATCATACAATGAAAGAGATAGAAATCTCTGAGTCTCCTCTTGGGCTTCCATACAAAGAATCACCCGCTAAGATAGAACCACGAAAGGATGGTTTCCGGTGAAATCACTTTCAAATTCCCCATGAGTAAAATTTCCGGTGAAATTGCTTTTATTGACAAAGGATGATTTCTCGGTGAAATCCCTTTCAAGCCAAAGCCGACCCATACCCTATAGCTTCCTCTTGAGCTTCATACAAGGACCCTCGATGACCCTCGATGACCCTCGGAATGCCTCCTCTTGGGCTAACAATACAAGGACCCATGGGCTTCTTAAAAGCATCCTTTAATCAATCAATTTCTCCTCGAGATTTAGACATCTATCATCTCTATGGAAGAAGTATCTCATCTTTGCATCACATGATCAAAAACTTTTCAAACTTTTTTTCTGTTTTCAAACAAAAACATCTCTTAACGATGAGTGGTAGCGCTTGTACACTCAAGCAAAACACCCAATACTTACAGTTAAAAGATTCAATCATCTTTTCAAACATCTTTCTTAAACATGTAAGTGGTAGCGGCTTGTACACTCAAGCAAAACACCTAATACTTACGATGAAAGATTTTAATCAATCAAACTTTTCAAAAATGTATGTGATGAAATAGATTAGATACATTTTCATTAAGATGACATTTATGCATCTCTTACTAACATCCGTTGCTTTCCACTAGCATAAGTGGGAACTACGATTGCTCGACTTTCTCAACATCCTTTTGAGAATACGTGAGCCAAGGTCTCATCCTTGCCGAGCAAATTTCTATCTCCCGGACCAAACAAACCATAGAACCACAGATCCGAGCTACAAATGCTCGATTCCCACTAGGGGATATGTAGAAGATCCATAGATCTTTGCGAGCACAATAATAACAAAACCTAGAATCCCATAATCTTTGTTTCTTAAAATCCAAGGAGAAACTTTCCCAATCATAGAAATAGCAATTAAAAACACACAACATATCAAATGTATTCATATATAAAGGCGTAGATAACTACATATATTTAGGGTGCTCCATCTATTCCTTTATATACCAATCCCCTTACTCAGAATCTCCCCGATGCGTTACGTCTAGTTTGCGCTAGTCGTTCGCATACCAATATCAATTGAGGGTATTTGACTTTCCCCTTTTCATAATCATTAAATCATCTTTCTTGTGTTGAAAATAATAAAGCTTGATGCTCATGGCATCTTTATAAACAAATCAAAAGATTTAAATCGTTGCGTGCGAAGATCCGAACTCACGTTCGCATCCTCATGTAGCGTCACCTTTGTGAGCAGGAAAAATGGCGACTCTGTGTTCTGCTGAAATTTTGATTTTTCAAGAAAAAGCAGCGTTACTCGTCAAGAGCACCAAGCTTTTTGTTTTCAAAAAGAAAAGAAAGGGATAAGATTTTCATATTTTGCATATATCATTTTCTTTATTGTGTGTTTGCGATTTCACTTGATGGAAAGAAATCTAACGGTTTAAGAAACATTTTAAATCTAGGTGGAGGTATTAATCGTGAGCGTTCAATGCTTTGAAGTTAATATTTCCATGTGATGGAGGTTGTCTTGAGGGTATTGTGTTTGAGCAAGTAATTGCAAAGCATTGTATTTTGGAGAACTTAAGAAGGTGAGTGGGTGTAGAACACATAAACCATCACGGCCATTAGGATGTAGTGCGAGATTATTGGTGTAAGCCTAGAGTAATTGTCATGCGATACTACGATCAGGCGAGTTTCTCTTGAAAATATTATTGGACCATCAGTATTCACCAAATCCAATAATGTTTTGAAGGGAGTGTTGAGCTGTATTATCGATGAACCGATTCACGGATGAATAAGCCCTTAGAACTTAACCCGTTGATTCTTATCGTTGGCTTCATGCTCGTGACTTGAGCGCTTGCCGTGTGTATAACTACTAACCATGTTTGTTGCATTCATGCATTCATGCATTCATTCAAAAACAAAAAAAACTTCATTTTCTCTCCATTTCCAAAGAATTTAGAGATGTTTTCTTTGTAAAATATTTTAGGTTAGAGTGATGGACGTCGGAGGAAGATTCACCAAAGATCAGTTTTAGGATTCTGGCGTAGGAAAGTTGAAAGAGTTAGCATCCTTGGTAGAAGATCCCGGTTTGAGCTATGGAACTCTTTTAACTCTTACGAGCTACGTCGATGAAGGACTTCTCAAAACTTTCGTTCGGTTCTACGATCCGATCTATCGTTGCTTCACTTTCCGATTATCGGTTGATGCCTACTTTGGAAGAGTATGCGCATATCCTAGGAATCTCGATGTCGGACAAGGTGCCTTTCAATGGTTTGGAAGCCATTCCTAAGTCACAAGTCATTGCAACAATGACTCATTTAAAAAACACGAGATAGACAAAACCTAACTACGGAGGAAAACTCTTAGGACTAACTTCAAAGTTCCTAATGGAGAAGGCTCTCAAGTTCTCTGAAAGGTAGTATGGTAGCCTTTGAAGCTATTTTAGCTTTACTCCTCTATGGATTGGTGTTGTTTCCCAGCGTCCCAAATTTCGTTGATATCAGCCATAAGGATATTTTGATTGGAAATCCGTTCCCACCTGCTTGGTGATACGTCGTCTCTATTCATCATAGGAATCGTCAAGGAGGCGGAACTATCGTGTGTTGTGTACCTCTGTTTTCAAATGGATTGTCTCACACTGCCTAAATCTCCTATCTTCCACGAAAACAAAGGCGAGTGGCATTGGTCGAAAGACTCATGTCTCTTACAAGGCGATATCCATTGGTATACCTTGGCAAACAATGAGATGGAAATCATTGAGAGTTGTGGAGAATTTGCCAATGTACCTCTCATTGGTGCGAAAGGAGGAATCAACTACAACCCATTCCTAGCAAAGCGTCAGCGGATACATGAGCGGTAAACCTCCGGTTTCTGGTGAAAGCTACTTATCATGAAGGAGAGGATTCCCAGTTGAAGGCTAGGATGATCAAAGCTTGGCATCACATCCGAAAGAAAGGAAAGGTAAGGCAAAGAATTGTGTAGCCATGAAACCTACACTTCTTGGATAAAGAAAAGAGCTAAGGAATTTGAATGCCTTACGCATGAGGATCCCATGTTCTCGATCGCCTCAAATCGATTTTCTGTCAAAGCGTGGGAGAATACCAAGCCTTGACCAAGATAAGGTTTGAGAAGGAAGCTTTGGAAAGCAAATTCCTTAAGACTAACTTTGAGAATAAGAAGCTCGAAGCAAGTCAAAGATCATGAAAAGGCTCTACTTCCGGGATGAATGGCTCATGGAGAAAGATGAGAAGATTCGCGGAAGGATAGCGCCATCGAAATACGTCAAGGAAAGGAAAAGAAAGCTTGAAAATGACAACCAAGCCGCTCCGAGTGGAAGAGTCATTAGCAAGCTAAAAGCGAAACTAAAAGCTCACTATGGGAAGGAAATCACAGTGAAGGCATCAAGCCTTTGGATCGTCATCCGGCGAAGATGTTTAATTAGTTTAATTTAGTTTGTAATCATTTATTGTATCATTTGTGTGAGCAATGCTCCAACAAAAAACAATTGTTGTAATCTTCCTTCATTAATCAATAAAATTTGTGTTTTCCATCCAAATATTTGCCAGAAATATCTCTTTTAGCGTAAATTCTTTGGAAATTTCTTTTCTTTACAATCATATTCATGCATCATGCTTTGCATTTAAGTCTACCATCTAGAGTCTAATCATTCACAGTTTTGAACTGTCACTTTTCCAGATAGAAAATTGTCAAGTGCGTCTTAGAGTTTCTCATTGCGTCCGACCAACTCGAGCGTCGACACCCGATCAAAAGAAGAAAAGTAATGGAGAATTTTGAGCAAGAAAGCGTTGAACTCCGTAATCTTGTAACTACGCTACAAGAAGAAGTGGAAAGACTCATCTTTGGTCAACTCGCGCCATAAAAGTCAACAAGCGACATCGGCGGTCAAAACCAGCGGCAACTTGATACTACTACTCCGGTTTCAGGTGTCGCGATCGGTGGTTCACCTTTCATGCGGAGGGCTATCCATGGGAATGCCTTTTAACCCATTGGAGTTCGCCAACCGACTTCTCAAACAACCTCGCTTGAAATACCTACTTTGCAAGCTACGTTCACTCCACATCGTGGAATGACTTTTCCACAAGTAACAATGTCGGTTTCTCAACCGATCATGTTGAACTCGACTTCGTAGTGCACACTACCAGAGACGAAGAAGTTCATCACACTCCGGAAATAGAAAGAGCTCGTGGTTCAATGGAAAATCTCCGGGAACAACTCCTCAAAATGCGACTTGAGATAAAAGCGATTCAAGGAAAGAATTGTTTGGGAAAAGCGCCAGGATCTCTGCTAGTCCCTCGTGTGAAAATACTGCGAAATTCAAAATCCCGGTTTTGAAAAGTACAAAGGAATTCTTGTCCTCGAGTCATCTCACAATGTATGCTAGGAAAATGTCTACGTCAATGAGGATCATCATTGTTAATTCATTACTTCGGGATAGTCTCACGGTGCCTTGAAGTGGTACATGGGTTTAGGCGACACGAATATCCAATCATTCAACGACTTAGGTAAAGCCTTTGTCCAGCAATACAAATTCAACTTGGATATGGCTCACGATAGGGATCAACTCCGCTCCATGTCTCAAAAGGAAGAGGCGTTCAAGGAATATGCGCGATGGAGGAAATTCTGCCCAGTCAATCCGCCCTTGGAAGAAAGAGATGACTAAGGTATTCCTCAACACTCTTGGTCCATTCTACTATGAGCGAATGATCGCTAGCGCTCCGGAGACTTCAACGAAATGGTAAGCATGGGGATGCGACTAGAAGAAGGGTTCGGACGGGACGTCTAACCAAGGAAGAAGGATCTTCTAGTAATACCAAGAAAGTTGGAACCGGTTTCCCAAGGAAAAAGAACATGGCGTAGGAATGGTATCAGAAACCACGCAGAATGTCATTCAACAACGACAAGTAGCGCCATAGCCCTTGTCAACACAACTCCGGTTGCTCCAATTTCAACAAAATCAACAAACTCAACGGCCTCGTCAGCTCGGCGGTTTCACAACTAAAACCGTGCGCCTCGGGTCACTCGGTTCGACCAATTCCCATAGCGTACAGAACTTTATCCTCGATAGAAAGGAATCTAATCGAGACAAGGTTACCACCTCGGTCCTTGAAAAACTACCATGGTGGTACAAAGGCGACATGTCTTGCCCTTTTCACCAAGGGCACCGGCCATGACCTTGAGCATTGCATAGCATTGAAGGCGAGTACAAAGATTAGTGAAGGCTAATCTTCTTTCCTTGAAATACAAGTCCGAATGTGCAAGCCAATCCACTTCCGACCATAGTGGACACTCGGTGAATCTAATGCTAAGGAATACAGACAAGTACCTTGTCACGGATGTAAACTTAGTCAAAGGAAACTTAGTGCATCTTCATGAAGCATCTGATACCATGAGCACCTTCACTAAGCATGATTATGCGACTTGCTATATCTGTTCCAAGAATATCCATGGATGTCCCACCATAAGAGATATTCACATTTGTTGACATTGGTGATTTACAAATTCTGAAACGAGATGACCATGGCGTATATACAATAGGGCATTTTCATGAGCTTTTAGTCTCGGATATCAACTCGGAAAATCCGAAGTAATGTGATCCCTTTTTAACATGCAGAGCATTTGGAGATCGCGTCTGTGGTTCCAACATTCCAACATCTCCTTTGGTAATTTGCCGGTCTGTTCAGTTCTACTAGAGCAATTCCTTACCAATATCATGCAACCACGATAGAAGATGGGAAGAAATCTCACGCTTCGCTTAATGTCAATATAGCAATCGGACGGTGACGAGTGGGCGAGTTCATGCTCGATACCACCAAACCGCTTCCATTCTTGTTAAAAATAACCCGCATATCTTGAGAGCTCCTAACCCAGCACAAACATTGGCTCTCATAGAACCAACATCAACTCGGACTTTGGCGAGATCACGAAACTAATCAAGAAGAGTGAATATCGGTCATAGACCAATTGATCGAGACTCCTTCAAAAATTTCAATCATCTTTACTCCTTAACTACGAAGCTCACGAGAAGCTTTGATGAGTACTAGACCGAGGCTTATGTGGATCACGATGTGACTACGAGACCAATTTGGAGGATCGTCTCAACATAACTGACTGATAATCGAGTTTTAGTGACGAAGAACTTAGGAAGAAGGAAAGATCACAACTTGGCCTTGCATCTCGATGATTTGCGGTCGATTCCCTATCCAATGTATTGGTGGATACGGAGCTCATCTTTAAGCGTAATGCCAAAAGCGGCGGCTCGTTTAGCTTACAAAGGCATCAATGAAGTTCAACGACATCATAGTAAGAGCTTTTGATGGATCGAGAAAGTCGGTTATTGGTGAAGTTGATCTCCGATGACAATTGGCCTCTCACGTTCAAATTACCTTCAAGTTATGGGCGTGCCGGTGCATCTGATTGCTTGCTAGGAAGACCTTGGATCCACGATGCGAGGCGATAACTTCTACTCTCCATCGAAATTAAAATTCACGGTAAATGGAAAGTTGGTGACCATCGGTGAACAAGCTTTACTTGTAAGTCATCTATCGGTTCTCCTTCATCACGCAATGACATTGAGCGCCATCTCCCGGAAAATCCGTTAGAAGATGAATCTACTAAAAGCAGATCATCATCTCTTCATATAAAGAAGCACAAATGGTGAAAGATGGCAATACTCGAGGATGGGGACAAGTTATCAAACACATCAAGAATGAAATGAAAACCGGACTTGGGTTCACACTGTATTCTACAAAAACAAGAAAGATGAAGCACTTCCACGATTAAGGAAGTATTTCACGGTGGAGGTTTCTTAAACCACATTCATGAGGTTAATGTTGTAACCATTGAAGAGGATGAAGATGATCCATCGAATCGAAGAGTGGAGCACTTATTTGAATAGCCACGAATATGTGTCTCAAGAGGAATCATATGCACCGGTGATCAATTCAAAGACATGTCCCTGCAACATGAAAATCCACGGTCCTGCTGAAATTTGGGATACCTTGGGAGAACCAAGTGGCAAATCGACTACATGGTGAAATACTCTGCGAAAGCTCAAAATTCGGATCGAAGATATCGACCCACGGATGGGGTGATGACTTTGACTACCTAGTCAATCGAGAAGAGGAATACTCGTCTTCTCAAACTAATCAACGGATCGAGGTCCCAAATGAAGATCTCTGTTTCAACACGTCTGTGGATTTCACCAAGCGGATCACTGGTTACCACTACATTAACATGATCCTTTGAAGATCAAGAGTATGATTCGAGGATACGATGCGGAAAGTGTCGTGACAGCGAGTCTCTTCACTCCGAAGGAAGGAACATCCCGATATTCAACACAAAGATCAACAGGAAGTACAAAGGCTATCTCTCATACTTCCGATCATTAATCAAGAAGATTGCTTTAGCGACACCAAAGGCAAAGGCCATCGTTCGAGTCCTCAAAGCACCTTTCGACCAGCAATCAAAGTTTACTCGAGGTTAAACCAAGCGGAAAATTACCCGGTACCT
The DNA here is from genome assembly GCA_021764765.1 of Vicia sativa. NCBI lineage: Eukaryota > Viridiplantae > Streptophyta > Magnoliopsida > Fabales > Fabaceae > Vicia > Vicia sativa. The sequence continues at coordinate 161,248,865 of CM038795.1, read as the reverse complement.
CGACTTCAGGAGTTCGTCACTATTGAAACTGTTGAAGTTAGGACTAATGTTCATAGCTCTAAGTAGTTTATCTTTGCTTTTGTTTTGAACTCTCGCTTAGCCCAAAGCGAAGAGATGTTTATAGGGTTAGCTTTTAAATAATTTCTCTTTGTCTTGCCCAAGACAAATGAGTTTGTATTTAGGGCCTGTTCATACTGTGAAACATAAATAAAATGCGTTGCTTTGTTTCCACACTCTGTGTTTATTTTCATTTTTACCCTTTTCTGGAAATGATAATCCTAAAAAACACAGTAAAAAAAATCATAATGAAAAAATTAATCTGCAACACTTTCACAAAAAAAAATGATGATAAAAACTTTTTTTAATCAAACAATAATCAAAAATGCAGATTAAACAAATGGACAAATCCATTGAAAGCAGTAACTCTACGCTCTCTCTCAACTTTGAAATCCCGTGCGAAGTCGCCGAGGAAGAAATTAAAAAAAGAGATCCCGGATGAAATTTCTAGGTTGCTAAGGCACGAGGAAAGGATCATTCAACCTCATAAAGAACCTCTAGAAGCAATCAACTTGGGTTAGGAAGATAAAAAAGTGAACATCGGCTTCACTCGACATCAACGTTTCCTTAAAACACGAGTACCCACTTGGGGCATCGTACAAGGATAAGAAAACTACGAGGAGGCTTTCTAGGAATTTCTTCTGAGCGAGGATGTGCTATACAAAAGAAACTTCGACATGGTTACGCTTTCGGATCGTCGGCGGACAAGAAGCGAACACGATCATCCATGAAGTGCATGAAGGGTCCTGGAACCCATTCAAATGGGCATGCAATGTCCGGAAAATCTTAAAGCGAGGATACTATTGGATAACGATGGAATCGATTCTGCAAACACGTCAAAAGATGTCACAGTGCGGATCTCGCGAGATAAGATCCATGTGCCTCCGACTCTACTCAACGTTCTCTCCTCTCCATGGCCTTTCTCCATGTGGGGCATCGACATGATTGGAATGATTGAACCAAAAGCGTCCAACGGACATCGCTTCATTTTGGTGGCTATTGATTACTTCACCAAATGGGTGACGACATCTTACGCCAGCGTCACAAGACAAGTGGTTGTGAGGTTCATCAAGAACAACCTCATTTGCCGATATGGAGTTCGAGCAAGATCATTACTGACAATGGATCTAACTTGAACAACAAAATGATGAAAAGAGCGTGAGAATTCAAGATTGAGCATCTGTCTGGCCAAGATGAGCAGTGTCCATAAAATGGTCATCACTGGGCGGCATGAAATCGCCATTTGCTCTGCATGGGTATCGTGCTTGATCGCACTTCGAGGGCAACTCCTTTTCTCTAGTATCTGGCATGGAGTAGTGCTCCCGTAGAAGTTGAGATCCGTCAATGAGGTTCTCATGGAAACTAAGTTATCTGAGGTGAATGGTGTCAAAGCGGATCGACCAGGCGAACTTAATTGAAGAAAAGCGCTGACCGCTGTCAGGACAACTTTATCAAGAAGAATGAAAGCTTTCGACAAAAGGTCCGACCTCGTGAATTAGAAGGCGACCTCGTGCTTAAAAGATTACATCTTTTCAAGCGATTCTAGGGGCAAATGGACTCCTAATTACGAAGGCCCATACATCGTCAAAAGAAGCTTCTCGGCGGTGCTATGACTCTCACAACCATGGACGGTGATGAACTCCCGCATCCTGTGAATCTTGATGCGTCAAAAATACTTTGTCTAAAAAACAAAAGAACATTTCGGTAAGTCGAAAACCGAAAAGGCGGCTTAGGCAAAAATAGCGTCTCGGTGGATTGAAAACACGAAAAAGGGCAAAATTAGAGACAATAAGCGAGATTATCACGATAGATCGAAAACACGAAAGGCGATCTAGGCAAAAACAAGGATACAAAAAAATGACAAAGTAACTGCAGTCAGTCTGTATCTTGTCCACATGAAGAATCTTCCATCAACGGATCTTCAATCAACTCTTCTAAAGCAACAAGCGCAGTGGGAATTCAAAGTTGTTAGGGATAGTAGCGGTTATTTGCTTTCAATGTAGCCTTTTCCCAATAAATTATCATTTCCAACTTTTGTAAATAGTTCATGGAATCACGCCTTTGGCTGATCACCATTCTATCAATAAATTTGAGCCTTGTGCCTTTGTTTGCAATTCTTGTTTATTCCGTTTTGCAAAATAACGCTTTTATTGTGAAAATCACTTTTTGAAACTAAAATGTTTTAAATGAATTTTTACTTCAAAATTTTGAAACAAAAGCAAAATTCTCCTTTGAAACTATGAACACGGAAATAACTTCAACCGTTTTCCAAGAGTGTTTGATCCCGATGGAGTTGCCAACTACTACGACAATTTTCTCCTCAGCGGAAATCTTCAAAGGACGGTATTCTTATCCAAAAGAATCCCCAATCAAGTTGCCAATGAAATGCTTTTCTGCGAAAGTGTAAAACATGCAACTCAAAATCTTCATCGATGAATGTTTACACAGTCTTGTAATCTTCACCAAGTATTTGTTCGAGCTGTGATGCGGTCCTTTTCCCAAATATCTCTTTAGATGTCTTTGTCAAAGTAGTGTTAGCATACATATAACATTCATGACATTCATACATAATAGCATCATTCATTGCATTTTTGCATTCCTCGAAATGTTTGCTTCCATATCAACGATGTAAATCACACTTACTCATGTAAGTACAAATTTATCGATGAAGTCTCGCCAAATAGAAAAGATACATTTCTTTTTATCCCGTGAGTATCCCCAACAATGCATTTTCTTCTCTTCACCACATTCCCAGGTGAGATCATTCCTCATTTGGAACAATGTCTTGATTATTGTTTCTTTTCGGTTCATTCTGAATAGAACCTCGTCTCTAATCAACAAAGCAATAAGCAATAGTCTCATTATACGAGCCGCTTATTTTCATTCCTAAACTTGTCATAAAAGTTTGTTCTTCTCGACAAGGTCAAATCATGACCGTCGAAATTCCTCGTGATTTGTCTTTACATTAAAGGAAAACACTGTGTTTTACGATCAAAAATGCCGCATCTCCTCAAAAGAGATCCTCGGCAAAATTGTATCCAAGAAAATAGAAGCTCATTTTCGAGTTCATTTCTTTCAGCATACATTATTCACAAAGTGAATATTGATGAAATTTTCTTAAAAAAAAAAAGTTACCTTGTTATAGTTATCACTTGCGATAATTGGTAACATCTTCAAAACCCATTACCATACTATATCACAAGGTGATAATTGGTAATATCATTTCCACTTACCTTAAACATTGTCACAAAGGCGAAGGTAATCTCTTTGTTTCCCAAAGCAGCAGATATTCACATTCTCTGTGAATCATTCTTTCCCAATGAAACATATTGTTTGTTTCCCGAGATAGGATTCTCTTTTCTCAAAAGCAGATCGAGTCATCCTCATAAAATTTTTCCCATCATGTCATTTCTTTGACATCCTTTGGGTAAAACTTTTTAATCATTTTGCATCATCGCATCTTTTGGTATCTTAGGTCCAAAATTTGCGTATACGATATTTAAGTATCTTTACACCTATCAAAGCGAAGATATTCATCTTCATCTCTCGAGTTAAAGAAACTTAAATAGGGCATCTATCATACCCAATTTTGACCTAATATACCACCATATATTTGCATCATTTCATAACTAACATTTCGAACGGCATTAATCGGGTATAGCATTCACAGGTCAAAATTAGGGTTTCATCAGATTTTCATCTGATTCAAGAGCTAACCAATTAGGGTTTGAGATTTTCTCACTCCATTTGATCTATCTTGATCAAATCTTCAACCTAAATCCTCGGATATCAAATTTTCTCACGGATCGATCGAGATCGACCAATTAGGGTTTTGGTCGAGCATAGGCATTCTCTGATTTTTTGAGCAGTGAATAACTTTTTTGGATAGAGATTGGTCATTATATCTTAGATATAACATCTTGACCTAATTTTTGGATTCAAAACATCACGAGGTTCATAGAATTCATCGATCGATTTCGAAGCGTCGGTGAAATTTCATACACGAAAAGTCAAACTTTGACTTTTGGTCAAAATTTTCAAAACAAAACTTTTCCATCATCAAAATACTTCAAATGATCCATCATGATCATCAAAATCAAAGAATTTGGAAAAGTCAACAAAAGTCAAAATTTCTATAACTTAGAAAAATTTCTAAGTGTTGAAATTTTACATTTTCAAACTTCAAGCCATTTTTCACCTAGTTCCAATTGGAATTTGAAAAACTCAAAACATGAAAGTTGTAGATCATGAAAAATATTTCCAAAATGTCCAAGAACTTCAAAATCCATGGAGGCTAGCTATGTTTTTGAAATTGAAACCAAAGGTTCCATGAAACTTAAATTTCAAAGTTCACAACTTCAAATTATAGGTCATTTTGTGTTTTTTCACTTAAACCACTTGCAACCTTGCCAAATGGATTGATTGAAATGATAAACATCAGCTTGGAAGTAATAATTGGGATGAGATAGGATCAAAGTAAAATTGAGCACATGGTGAAAAAAGGAAACTTCCTTTTGTGACAAATACCATTCTTACCCCTTAAGCAAACTTTGATTCACCAAATGGCTTGTACTTCCTTGCCTAATCTTTTCAGACCTCTTGCCTATAAATAGCTCTCAATTCAAGCCCAAAACAACACCAAAATCAATACACAAATCCATGCTTTTCTTCTTTTCTTGAAAATCAAGCAATTAGTGCAAAGTTGAGAAATATAGCATTTTTGAAAATTCAATGGAAACATGATGAAAATTGGTGTCCAACATGTTCCATGATCATTAACAAACTTGTTCCAAACTTAAAAACAAACTGAAAGAAATCAATTCCATTTCCATTTTTCAAAACTTTAAAAGCGACTTAGGAATCGAATTGCAAGTTTGGCTTGATCAATTGTTGTTAATGATTCATACACCTTCCATGAACATCATGGAGTTGATATAAAACAAGAATAGCAATGTAACACCATTAACCGATTTGAGTTACATTTCGAGCTGATTGCGAGGTTGACTTGAGTGGAGAGATTGAAGCAAGTTCAAAGCAAGCGAGGCCATCTCTAAAGCATCCTCACATGCATTGGTACTCTAAGGATCAAGAAATCATGGCTCTAGAGCAGTTTCGATCTCAACTTTTCGAGTTAGAACACGGCTGGTTCTCTTGATTCCTTGCACCAATTGAAAAAACTCTTGGCCATTTGTTTTACGCACTCAACGAACAATAGCCCTCAATAAAATCAAACAATCGTTCAACATACATCATTTAATTTAGATTTTTGGGTTTAGGGTTCATACGTGTTCTTGAATCGAAATCATTCTAGGCTTAATATAAATGAAATTAACAAGCATCTTCATGTTAGTGGCATAAAATCGATCAAGTTTGGTTTTACATCGTGCCATTTGGTTGAGAAGCGAAGGAGATAGCTCGAATTCGTGGCGAAAATCAAACACAAGCCGAGAAAATTAGCGTGTTCTTGGTGTTCTTGATTTTGAAAATTCAAATTAACCAATATAATATTAGCGTGTTTTTAATCCACTAACAACTCAAGCGTGTTTGGCTCGATGGTTCATGGCTTGCCTTTAAGGCTTTGTGACACGTATCACCTCATGGTCATGGGTTGAAAACCCGCAAGACCATTCTTTTACAAAGCTTTCAATTTTTCATGTTTTCTTCAAAACTTTCCAATACCATATCAACACGTGTCTGGTCCACTAACACTTCAAGCGTTGGCTCGATTGGTCCAGCTTGCTCTTAAGGTTCTACGCCCGTGCCCCACTCAAAGGTCATGGGTTCAAAACCAAAGACCATTCCTTTTTACAAAACTTCATTTTTCATGTTTTTTATAAAACTTCAACAATTTTTAACCAATCAAAACTTCTCATTTTGAGATGATTTTTGCACACTTGTCATTTAATATATATATTTTATGATTATGTCAAAAAATCCAAAAACTTTCATCGATTAAATTTTAATCGGTCAGCGATGTTACGAACACTTTTCAAAACACCTTTTAAAGGTGAATTTTTCAAGTTTTCGATTTCGATTCTTTTCAAAACTTCTCATAAGTGAACCTCACGCTTCAAAACATTTTCAAATCATTCTTCAAAACTTTTTTCATCAAAACTTGCATCTTTTACCATAATCGATCCAATTCAAAACGATAAAACTGAATTCATTTCTTCTCGAATTTCTCGATCGATCATGGGCCTCCCTCACGGTGTAAGTCCCAAAACATTCTTTTATGTATATATTTCTTTATACATATTCATTTCTTTATGTACAATTTTCATCGTACATAATCTGAGACAAACTTTCTTCCGTTTGTTCTTTACACTAAACACCATTGATTTTGAAAGGAGCATTATTCCCTGTGAAACTTCTTTCAAATCAATGGGCCACCCTTATGGTGTAAGTCCCAATCCTTTATGTACATATTTAGTTTTATTTGTACATATTCAAAACATCTTTGTCAATATTCAAACATAAACAAATTTCTTTCATTTGTTTTCATTCGTTTTGTCTATCTTGTTGAATCCATTGGTTCTAAAGGAAGGTTTCTCTGGCGAAATTTCTTTTTAAACCAATGGGCCTCCATCAGGTGTAAGTCCCATAACATTCTTTTATGTACATAATATTTCCTTGTACATATCAAACTTTTGTCAAACATTCTTTTCAAAACTTTTATACGTACATAACACGGATACTTCTTTTTCAAAACTTTTATCATACATGTCTGAGATACTCTTTCTTTGAAAATACTTTTCTGATAAACTTTGATCAATCATTTACATTTCATCTGTATACTAAATACCATTGGTATTGAAAGGAGCATTATTCCCTGTGAAACTTCTTTCAAATCAATGGGCCTCTCTTACAGTGTAAGTCCCAACCCTCCTATGTACATTCATCTTTCTCTGTACATAAAAAACTCGTTCGTGTACATACTCATTTCCTTGTACACAGTTCAACTTGTGAATAATCAAGTTACGCTCGTTTTAAGCGTCGTTCCAGACACTTGTTTATATTTCATAAACTGCTGTAAATAAACATCATGCATTGTTTATATTTCCTTCATAAACTCCTGCGAATACATATCACATATCACACACACACACACACCTGTTTATACAACAGTCTAATAAATAACATAACAATTAGACTAATCAATAGGTTCCCAGAGTTTAGCCTCCGCTTGGGCTTCATACAAGACAATTCATCATCAGTATGAGTTAGCCTCCGCTTGGGCTTCATACAAGATAACTCATCCCCAGCATGAGTTTAGCCTCCACTTGGGCTTCATACAAGATATTTTTATCTCCAGCAGAGTTCAGCCTTCTCTTAGGCTTTGTACAAAAAACTCTCCCCACGAGTTAGCCTCGCTTGGGCTTCGTATAAGACAACACTCCCCTGTTGAGTCAGCCTCCTCTTGGGCTTCGTTCAAAAGAACTCCTCATTGAGTTTAGCCTTCTCTTGGGCATCATACAATGAAAGAGATAGGAAATCTCTTAACAGTCTCCTCTTGGGCTTCCAATACAAAGAATCACCCGCGCTAAGATAGAACCCTGAAAGGATGGTTTCCCGGTGAAATCACTTTCAAATTCCCCATGAGTAAAATTTCCGGTGAAATTGCTTTTATTGAAAAGGATGATTTCTCGGTGAAATCCCTTTCAAGCCAAAGCCGACCATACCCTATAGCTTCCTCTTGAGCTTCATACAAGGACCCTCGATGACCCTCGATGACCCTCGGATGCCTCCTCTTGGGCTAACAATACAAGGACCCATGGGCTTCTTAAAAGCATCCCTTTAATCCAATCAATTTCTCCTCGAGATTTAGACATCTATCATCTCTATGGAAGAAGTATCTCATCTGTTGCATCACATACAGTCAAAAACTTTTCAAACTTTTTCAAACTGTTTTCAAACAAAACATCTCTTAACGATGAGTGGTAGCAGCTTGTACACTCAAGCAAAACCAATACTTACAGTTAAAAGATTCAATCATCTTTTTTCAAACATCTTTCTTAAACATGTAAGTGGTAACGCTTGTACACTCAAGCAAAACACCTAATACTTACGATGAAAGATTTTAATCAATCAAACTTTTCAAAAATGTATGTGATGAAATAGATTAGATACATTTTTCATTAAGATGACATTTATGCATCTCTTACTAACATCCGTTGCTTTCCACTAGCATAAGTGGGAACTACGATTGCTCGACTTTCTCAACATCCTTTTGAGAATACGTGAGCTGACTCATCCTTGCCGAGCAAATTTCTATCTCCCTCAGACCAAACAAACCATAGAACCCCGGTAGATCCGAGCTACAAATGCTCTGATTCCCACTAGGGGATATGTATGCAGAAGATCCATAGATCTTTGCGAGCACAATAATAACAAAACCTAGAATCCCACATAATCTACTGTTTCTTAAAATCCAAAGGAGAAACTTTCCCAATCATAGAAATAGCAATTAAAAAACACACAACATATCAAATGTATTCATATATAAAGCTGTAGATAACTACATATATTTAGGGTGCTCCATCTGTTCCTTTATATACCAATCCCCCTTACTCGAATCTCCCCGATGCGTTACGTCTAGTTTGCGCTGAGTCGTTCGCATACCAATATCAATTGAGGGTATTTCAGCTTTCCCCTTTTTCATAATCATTAAATCATCTTTCTTGTGTTGAAAATAATAAAGCTTGATGCTCGCGGCATCTTTATAAACAAATCAAAAGATTTAAATCGTTGCGTACCAGAAGATCCGAACTCACGTTCGCATCCTCATGGCGTCACCTTTGACAGGGGACCCATTTAGTTAGTGTGTGTTTAAGTGTGTTTATTGAAATTTGCTAACTTATAAGTTTAAGAAAAGAGAAATAAGAATGGTCTTTATTTATGGGTTTTTGAACTCACCAAAGACATCGCTTCTTGTGCCTACGTACTCCCTCGTGCAATGGGAAAGTCAGAGTTCCGTAGTTCCTCTTGAAAATGTTTATGTTGGTTGTGTTGATTTTATAATAAAAATATTGCATTAGACATTTCAAATACTTGAACTTTGACTTGTTTAGTTTGTTTGAAAAGCTAAGTCTTTGTTCGTAGTTGAAATGGATATTGCATACTCTTTGTAAGAAAAGAGTTTGATGGTCGCATATGAGCGAAAAAAGAAATTGATTGAGTTGAATTAATTTTAAGTGGGTGAAAAGTACCAAACAATAGGACTAGAATCCTACGATTCAAATACTAGAAACCATATGAGCTAATGCTCAGACGAGTCGTCTATCACCCCAAAAAGGTTTTCTTATGAAAAAGTGAGTGAAGTGAAACAAAGTTCACGTTATTAAGAGCGTTTCAACAATTGGACTAACATCCAACGATTTAAAGACTTGGAGTTAATTTGGCACAAGTTTTCAAACAATTGGTCTAGCAACCAATGATTTAAATACTTGGGTTTTATTGTGAAAAGGAATTTTTGAAAAGACACTCGACGTTGGATCGAGGTTTGGAACTTTGATTATAAAAGTGTTTTGAGGTTTGGTATATGGACCAAAGAGGGATGGAATCGGGTCATGATTAATCAAGTATATGAACTTAATTAATCTTGTAAGGGTAGGTGCTCCTACCGCCTAACTATGAAACCCTTATGCATGGATAATTGGTGTATAAACCAAGATTTATTCGGGTTATGGTTAATCAAAGCAAACAAGGGCTTTGATCAACCTTGTGAGAATGACCATGTTCATTCCCAACTATGAGACCCTTTTGGAATTTGGCTTATGAGCCAAGAGGATTTAAGAATCCGATTGAAGAAATAAAGAGGTAAGAAAACAAGCGGGCCCATACAAGGTGGCCATATGTATGCTCCTAGAAAGTGGGACTAGCGTGACACTAGTATTCTAAACGACCGATTGGAACAATCGATTGGATAGTTGTTGCTGTAGAAAAGCCATGGACCAAACTATGAATGTGTGCGAGTATGCACTGTGTATGTATACCTGTTCATTGATGAGGAGCCCAAGAGGAGGCTATGTGTTCTAATTGCATGATATAGGCGTAATTAAGCGGTAATTAAAAGACACAAGGAAATAAAATCCTAAACTATTACAAACCATATGGGGATGGGGATACAGTTTATGAATGGGGATGTATCAAATCTGGAAGTGCGAAGAACTTAAATAAATAAGCAATACAACCAAATCAAATTAAATTGAAATAACTAAATATCTTCATCGTGTGGTGCGAGAAAATGCTTCAAGTGAACTTCAAGATCGGACAAAGCTTGGCACATCAGATGAATATCAGATAAAGATCCCTACATTGCACGAGATACAAACGAAACTAATGCGGAGAGCTTGCAAAACTCAAGTATCGATTATTGCATTTTATTAGATTAATTAGAATAAATTTATGTAAAAGCTATAATCATATTGGACTGTTACTCGCTTCGGGAACTCGATTCGGTGGAGGATGTGAAGGAGGAGGTGTGGGACCATTTTGCTAAGAAATTTAAAAAGTTAGAAGGGGAGAATTTGACTCTTGAAGGTATGGAGTTTGATAGAATTAGTAGGGAAGAAAATGAGAGCCTTGATACCCCGTTTCAAGAAGAGAAGCTTAGGGAGGCGATTTGGGATTGCGGTAACTCCAAGAGTCCGGGCCCCGATAGTTATACCTTTCTTTTCATCAAAAGATGTTGGTACTTCCTAAAGGAGGATTTCATTCATTTCTTTAAGGTTTAAGTATGTTTTTGGTCCCTCTAAATATTTCCTTCAAAGAATGGTCCTCCTAAAAATTTTAATTTTAACTTTTGGTCCCTCATGACAAAATCGTAGCTAAAATGGTCTATAATGTAGTCACTAAATAAAAAACCGTCTAAAACAGTAAGCTAAGTTGTAAGCGTCGCTAAAATCTTAGCTAAGTTGTAAGAACCATCGCTAAATTGCGGGAGGGAAAATTTAAATTTGAAGGAAAATTTGCGGAGGGCCATTCTTTGAAGGAAAATTTAAATTTGACTTGTAAGGCTTGAAACTTGACATGGTGATCCTTGAAGCATATGATGAGGATGATGACCACTTCTAGCATTGAAATCCATTTTGACTTGAGAGGAGAAAAAACCTAGTTGGATTGATTGCTTAGGAGAGGGTTTGTCTGGTCAACCTTTGTGAAATCTTTGAGTATGGAGTTGTGAATTGTCTTGAGAAGTAGGAGGGCAAACTTTGGGGTATGATAGTTGCCCCTGTTCAATCTTCTTGTACCATAAGGGTTAGATTGGTATACTTGCCTTCGTGACCGAAGGTACAAGATGATTAATTCAATACAAAATTTGCACTTGTTGTTGTATGGGATCGTCAGTTGACGATACGCTGGAATGGGCTTATAAATGCCACTTGGAGAAGCCGATGTTGGAGAGTGAGTCGTACGCTAGACTCTGTGTTTGTCTTTTGGATGAGAGAAATATCGAGATGGGCTTAAAGATGCCATCGAGAAAGATGATGATGTGTGATCGGAGATGGGCTTAAGATGCCATCCGGGCGGTTGATAATAAGAGAGTCGAGAATAAGCCTTTTGTCTTGGTTATTTACGAGATGGATAGTTGTCGAAATGTAGATAGTTTTTCATATTGTTTGGATACTAATCTTTGACATGTTGTGTGACACCCCAAATAATTTAACTATTAAATAATTAAATTTTAATTATTAATTTAATTAAAGGTTTAATTATTGGTATTTTTGAATAATGGATTTAATTAATTAATTAAATAAATGGGAGTGTTGGAGGTGTGAAGTGGAATTGGGAGGTATTAGAGTAAAGGCTCTAATTATTCTAATTATGTTATTTTATTTAATTGGAATAATATAAAGGAATAAATAATGGAAAGTGAGAAGAGGAATTAGAATTTCATTCTCGTACTTTTGAGAAGAGAAGAAAGAGAAAAAGCCAAATCGTCGAATTTGAAGATTCATCGCGAGGTAAGGGGTGATTTGATCGATTATTATGCCTTATAGGTTTTGATAATCAATAGAATGAATTGATCATTAGGAATCTCAAATTAGGATTCTAGGTTGTGCCCTAACGTTATGATCCGTAAAAACTTCAATTGGAATTGTTATGAGCGATTAATTTGTGTAGGATGATCGTAGGCTAAGTAGAAAGTATAATTGGTGGTTAATTGGATGTGAAAATACATGATCTAATTACGTTACGTGATAATATGTAGTTTGGTAATGAATGGAATCAATGGAATTGGAAAGCGGTGGAGAAATAAACTATTTTGTGGAAAAATCGCGGTATGGGTCGACACATGGGACTATGGATCGATGCAAGTAGGAAAATCTTTGAAAGCGAGGCGTGGGAAAAGCATGCATCGATGCATAGAGTCATGCATCGACACATAAGGCAAAATTGAAGCTATGCATCGACACATCGTGTTATGCATCGATCCATCTTGAACAAAAAGCGAAAAATGCCAAAATTTTAATTGTATGCATCGGCGCGATGCGTAATCGACACATCTGTTTATGTATTGATGCATAGGCTTATGCATCGATGCATCTTGTCTTTGAACAGAATGGAACTTTAAAAGCGGTTTGGTCATATCTTTGCGATCGTAACTCCGATTTAGGCATAGTTGGTATCGTTAAAAGCTTAGAGCAGTACTATCTATTAAAACATTTTCAAAACCATAATTGAGATCTTGAAGGATTGTTTTGGCTTCTGTAGGAAGAATCCGTTGTAATTCGTGATTGTGCCATTAACTTTGAGTATACTTGTTGTATGTTAATTCAGTATGTTGTAATTAACGTTATATGCTCATGACTTACTGTTATCATGTGCTGTTGTTGGTGTTGGATTTGTGTGAATAATGCTATGTGATCATATTCCGTATTTGGATTGTTCCATGCTTTTGACGTGCATGCATATGCATTCCGGTGATGGTTAATTCCCATTGTGTGGAATTGGACTGCGAGCCAATCCGTACCGGTGGATAGTGGTGGTGAGGCTGGATTCTTGACCCAGTAGTGTATGGGCGAAACGTTGTTAGCTCTGTTTCCATGGTGTAAGCGGAGCAGGGTGTGAATTTAGTTCACGTTTGGTACCACATACATAGAGTCTGCATTGCATATGTAATTATAACATGTTAGGATGGTTTCCAGTGTTATAATTGCATTGATTGTTGTTATATGCATAATGATCTGTGTGAATTGTATTTGTGAATCGTATTCTGATGATGCTAATGAGGGTGGAATAATGTATTAATTGTTTTATTATTTTAAAGAAACGTATAATGCATTTTAATTGTTGATGAAATCTCTCCCTTACTTTGATGATTTCAAATTGAAGTGATTAGCTGCTCAGGAATTGGTGAGGATGGCTTATAGGTGTGTTATTTAGATAGTCCGGCGTGTCGATGTCATGCTCGGTAGTTGTAACACGGAGCGATCGCTTTGGAATTTTAAAATTAAACTTGTTTCTTTTGAGTTTATGTTTGGAATAACTATGAATTGTGTTTATTAGGGTTTTATGTTATTTCATTGTGTAAAGCAAATTGTTGGTTGAATTTTTAATAAAGTTCTTGATAAATGCATGACTCTTTATATTTTTTATTACTTTAAATTTTTAATTGTGGCCCTTTCGTTATGTTAAAACTACGATTAAACATATAATTCGCGGGGAAATTAGAAGGGTGTTACAATAGTGGTATCGAGCATAGTCGGTTAGTGTCTTGGTGTCGTTACCCCTTTTGTATGCGACTAGTGCATGGTATCTTGTCGATACTTGTGTTCTAATGTGTTGTTTGTAATGTTCTGAACAATGGCCGAAAGAGGTAACGGAAGAGGCGATCTTTGCTATTGAATCCTTGGGAATGTTAGGTGGTGTGCTTGGAGGGAATCGGTTGGGGATGGTATTGGTGTTGATGAGCGGGGAATTTTCGGAGGAACAATCCTCCATTGTTCAAAGGCACTCATGATCCAGAAGGTGCTCGAGAGATAGTTGAAGGAGATCGAGAGGATCTTAGGTGATTATTTGTCTTGGAAGAAATTTGAAGGTGAGGTATGGTACTCATATCTTTGAGGGAAGGCGATGTTGGTGGGTTGCTACAAGGATGAAATGGAACAAGATGGTGTTGCACTAAATTGGGCTTTGTTCAAGAGCTTTTAGGAGATACTTTCGAAGATATTCGGGCGAAGGAGATTGAGTTTACGGAGCTCAGCGGGGCAATAAGGCTGAGTGGTATGCTTGAAATTTCTTGAGTTGGCGACTATGCTCATTACAACAACGATGCGGATGGAGAATTTTCCAAATGTATCAAGTTTGAGAATGGTCTTCGTGATGAGATCAAGCGGTGCTCGGTGTCGGTATTCGAAGGTTTTCTAATTTGGTAGACTGTAGTAGGATTCTAGAAGAGGATCTTGCTAATACTCGGACAAATGCTCGAGGGTATGTTGATCATAAGGGATAGCAACAGATGGATCGTGGGAAACCTTATGATAAGAATAATTAGAGGTCTGGTGGTTGGAAGAAGCCTAGTGGGGGAGATTCTAGTGCTCCTATCAAGTGCTACAGATGTGGTGAATTAGGGCATCGAGCTAATGAATGCAAGAATAATACGAGGAAGTGCTACAACTGTGGGAAAATTGGTCATGTAGCTACAGTTGAGCAAGGAAGGTAACTTGTTACAAGCTGTGGCGAAGAGGTCATACTCGTCATGATGTACTAAGCCAAGAAGAACAGGTGGTAAAGTGTTCGCTTTGTTTGGATCAGAGACTAAGCCAGATGATCGGTTGATTAAAGGTACATGTTTTATTAATGGCATACCTTTGATTGCGATTATTGATACTAGAGCGACACATTCTTTTATTGCTTTGGATTGTGCTAAAAGATTGAACTTGGATATTTCTAATATGGATGGAAGTATGGTTATTGACACTCCTGCGTTGGGTTCAATGACTACTTCATTTGTTTGTAGGAATTGTCCTATTGTGATTTTTGGTAGAGGTTTCGGTATGGATTTAGTGTGCCTACCGTTAGAACAACTTGATATCATTCTTGGAATGAACTGGTTGGAATTCAACCAGGTTCATATCAACTGTTTTGAGAACATGGTTATTTTTCCTGAAAAGGTTAGTGTCGAAGATGTGACTAAGTCGGTTAAACAGATGAATTCAGCTGTTAATGATGGTGTTGTGGTGTTTATGTTGCATTCTTCGACGGAGGTGAAAGGAAAAGCTAAGCGTGATGAATTACCTGTTGTGAATGAATTCCCAGAAGTGTTTTCGGAAGATGTTAGTGAATTGCCACCTGAGAGAGAAGTGGAGTTTACTATAGATCTGATTCCTGGAACTAGTCTGGTGTCGATGGCGCCTTATCGCATGCCGACATCTAAATTATCTGAGTTGAAGAAGAAGTTAGAAGAGTTACTTGAGAAGAAGTTCATTCGTCCTAGTGTTTCGCCGTGGGGTGCTCCTGTGTTGTTGGTTAAGAAGAAAGAGGGTTCAATGAGACTGTGTGTTGATTACAGTCAGTTGAATAAAGTTACAATCAAGAATCGGTATCCATTGCCGGTTGATGATTTGATGGATTAGTTAGTTGGAGCTTGTGTATTCGGCAAGATTGACTTGAGATCCGGATACCATCGATTCATGTGAAGGCGGAGGATATTGACGCATTTAGAGCGGTATGGACATTATGAGTATTCCGTTATGCCGTTTGGAGTTACTAATGCTGGTGTTTTCATGGAGTATATGAACAAGATATTTCATTCGTATCTTGATAAGTTAGTGGTAGTCTTTATTGATGACATTACGATCTATTGAAGAATGATGAAGAGCATGCGAGAACATCTTAGAGTTGTGTTGGAATTGTTGAAGAAGAAGCTTTATCGAAGTTGTCTAAGTGTGAATTACGGTTAAGTGAGTAAGCTTTCTTGGTCATGTGATTTCCAAGAATGGCATTCTTTGATCCTCTGAAGGTAAGCGCGGTATCTCGGTGGAGAGCGTAGAAGAATGTTCAATCAAGTAGTTTTCTTGGTCTTGCGGTTATTAGAAAAGTTCATTGAAGGATTTTCGAGTTAGCTTTGCCGTTGACTAAGTTGACAAGAAAGGGTCAAGTGTTTGTTTGGGATTCTTAATGTGAGAAAGGATTCCAAGAGTTGAAAAAGAGGTTGACTAGTGCTCGATTACGATTTTGCCGAATCCGTGAGAATCTTCGTTATATTGTGATGCGTCATTGATGAGATTATGTGGTGTTTGATGCAAGATAAGCGGTAGTGGCTTATGCTTCAAGGCATTGAAGGTCCATGAAAGGAATTATCCGACTCATGATTTAGGCTTATGTGGTATTTGTGTTGAAATTGTGGAGGCATTATTTGTATGGTTCTCGATTGAGGTATTCGAGAGACCATAAGAGTGCAGTATTTCTTGATCGAAAGAGCTAAACATGAGGCGAGAGAAGATGGTTAGAATTTACGAAGGATTATGATTTTGGTTTGAATTACCATCACGGTAAGGCAACGTTATTCTTCAGTGCATTGGTAGGAAGTCCTTGCATATGTCAATGTTGATGGTTAGTGAATTGGACTTGGTTGAACAATTCAAAGATTTGAGTTTGGTGTGTGAGACTACTTCTGATAGCGTTAAATTGGGAATGTTGAAGTTAACCAGTGGTATTCTGGAAGAGATTCGAGCTGGGCAGAAATCTGATGTTGGTTTAGTTGATAAGTTGACATTGATTAACCAAGGTCAAGGAGGTGAATTCCGAATTGATGAGAATGGTGTTATGAGATTCGGTGATAAGGTGTGTCTTCCGGATATTGCAGAACTTCGGAAGAGTATTTTGGAAGAAGGACATCGTAGTGGATTGAGTATTCATCCCGATGCTACTAAGATGTACCATGACTTGAAAAAGTTATTTTGGTGGCCTGGAATGAAAAAGGAAATTGTTGTGTTTGTTTATGCTTGTTTGGTTTGTTAGAAGTCAAAGATTGAACATCAGAAACCGTCAGGATTGATGGAGCCGTTGTTTGTTCCAGAGTGGAAATGGGATGGCATTTCTATGGATTTTGTGTCGGTTTTCAGGAGCGGTTGTGATTCTATTTGGGTTATTGTTGATCGGTTGACAAAATTTGCTCATTTTATTCCAATAAGAATGGATTATCCTATGGAGAGATTGGTAGAATTGTATGTTGAGAAGATTGTAAGTTTTCATGGTATTCCTTCTAGTATTGTGTCGGATAGAGATCCGAGGTTTACGTCTAAGTTCTAGACAGGATTGCAAGAAGATTTGGGGTACTAAGTTGAGGTTGAGTTCCGCTTATCATTCGTAGACAGATGGTCAGATGGAGAGAATGATTCAGTCGTTAGAGGATTTGTTGCAAGCTTGTGTGTTGGAAAAAGGTGGAGCATGGGATAGTTATTTGCCATTGATTGAGTTTACCTACAACAATAGTTTTCATTCGAGTATTGGTATGGCTCCGTTTGAGGCGTTGTATGGTAGGAGGTGTCGGACACCGTTGTGTTGGTACGAATCTGGAGAAAGTGTTGTGATTGGACCAGAGATTTTCCAACAGACTTCAGAAAAAATTAAGATGATTCAGGAGAAGATGAGAGCTTCTCATATTCGCCAGAAGAGTTATCATGATAAGAGGAGGAAGGATCTCGAGTTTAGTGAAGGAGATCATGTGTTTATGCGAGTTACTCCGATGACTGGTATTGGTCGAGCTTTGAAGTCAAAGAAGTTGACTCCGCGCTTTATTGGTCCGTATTAGATTACCAAGAGGGTTGGAAGAGTTGCTTATCAGATTGCTTTACCGTCGTCTCTTGCGAGTTTACATGATGTCTTCCATGTATCTCAGTTGAGGAAGTACATTGCTGATCCGTCTCATGAGATTCAAGTAGATGATATACAGGTACGAGATAATCTGACTGTTGAAGCATTACCTACGAGAATTGAAGATCGAAAGTTGAAACAGTTGCGAGGTAAAGAGATAGCGCTGGTGAAAGTAGCTTGGGGAGGACCAGCATGTGGAAATGTTACTTGGGAACTAGAGAGCTAGATGAAGGACTCGTATCCCGAACTTTTCGTCTAAGGTATGTTTTTGAGGACGAAAACTCTTTTTAGTAGGGGAGAGTTGTGACACCCCAAATAATTCAACTATTAAATAATTAGAATTTTAATTATTAATTTAATTAAAGGTTTAATTATTGGTATTTTTGAATTAATGGATTTAATTAATTAATTAAATAAATGGGAGTGTTGGAGGTGCGAAGTGGAATTGGGAGGTATGAGAGTAAAAGGCTCTAATTATTCTAATTATGTTATTTTATTTATTTTATTTCATTCTACGTACTTTTGAGAAGAGGAGAAAAAAGAGGAGAAAAAGCCAAATCGTCAGAATTTGAAGATTCATCGCGAGGTAAGGGGTGATTTGATCAGATTATTATGCCTTATAGGTTTTGATAATCAATAGAATGAATTGATCTATTAGGAATATCGAATTAGGATTCTACGTTATGCCCTAACGTTATGATCCGACGTAAAAACTTCAATTGGAATTGTTATGAATGGTTAATTTGTGTAGGATTATCGTAGGCTAAGTAAAAAGTATAATTGGTGGTTAATTGGATGTGAAAATACATGATCTAATTCTGTTCTGTGATAATATGAAGTTTGGTAATGAATGGAATCAATAGAATTGGAAAGCGGTGGAGAAATAAAGCGATTTTGTGGAAAATTGCGGTATGGGTGGGTGGCACATGGGACTATTGATCGATACAAGTAGGAAAATCTTTGAAAACCAGGGGGGTGGGAAAGTCTTGTGAAAATTGAAGTGAAAATAAATCTTTAGATAATCTGATAATATTTTAAGTGAATATAACTCTTTAGAAAATCTGATGAAATTTGAAGTGAATATAAGTCTTCAAAAAATCTTATGAAAATCGAAGTAAACATACATCATAAGTTAATCTGATGAAATTTGAAGTGAATACAAGTCTTCAGAAAATCGTAGAAATTTGACGGAAATATGAATCTTAAAATAATCTGATGAAATTGGAAGTGAACATATGTCTTTAATAAATCTGGTGAAACTTGAAGTGAATATAAGTCTTCAGAAAATTAGATGAAATTTGTAGTGAATATAAGTATTCATAAAATCTGGTTAAAATTGAAGTGAATATAAGTCTTCAGAAAATCTAATGAAATTTGAAGTGAACTTAAATATTAAGATAATCTGATGAAATTTTAAGTGAATATAAGTCTTCAGAAAATCTATTGAAATTTGAAGTGACTATAAATCTTCAGAAAATCTGGTGAAAATTGAAGTGAACAAAAATCTTAAGATAATCTGATGAAATTTTAAGTGAATATAAGTCTTCACAAAATCTGATGAAATTTGAAGTGAACATACATCTTAAGATAATCTGATGAAATTTGAAGTGAATATATGTCTTTAGAAAATTCGATGAAATTTGAAGGAAATATAAATCTTAAAACAATCTGATGAAATTTGAATTGAATATAAGTCTTCAGAAAATTAGATGAATTTTGAAGAGAATATAGGTTTTCAGAAATCTAGTTAAAATTGAAGTGAACAAAAATCTTAGATAATCTGATGAAATTTGAAATAAATATAAGTCTTCAGAAAGTCTTTGAAATATGAAGTTAAAATAAGTCTTCAGAAAATCTGATGAAATTTGAAGTGAATATAAGTCTTCAGAAAATCTGGTGAAAATTGAAGTTAAAATAAATCTAAAGATAATCTGATGAAATTTTAAGTGAATATAACTCTTCAAAAAATTTTATGAAATTTAAGTGAATATAAGTCTTCAAAAAATCGAAGTGAACATACATCTTAAGATAATCGGAAATTTGAAGTGAATATCGATTAGGAAAATCGATGAAATTTGAAGGAAATATAAATCTTAAAAAAATATGATGAAATTTGAAGTGAACATATTTCTTTAGAAAATCTAGTGAAACTTGAAGTGAAATAAGTCTTCAGAAAATTAGATGAAATTTGAAGTGAATATAAGACTTCAGAAAATCTGATGAAATTTGTAGTGAATATAAGTCTTCAGAAAATCTGGTGAAAATTGAAGTGAACATAAATCTTAAGATAATCTGATGAAATTTGAAGTGAATATAAGTCTTCACAAAATCTGATGAAATATGAAGTGAATATAAGTCTTCTAAAAATATTATAAAATTGAAGGGCACATACATGTTAAGATAATCTAATGAAATTTGAACTGAATATAAGTTTTCACAAAATCTGATGAAATTTGAAGGTAATATAAATCTTAAAAAAATCTGACGAAATTTGAAGTGAATATAGGTCGTCAAAAAATCTGGTGAAACTTGATTGAATATAAGTCTTCAGAAAATTATTTTAAATTTAAAGTGAATATAAGTCTTCAGAAAATCTGGTTAAAATTGAAGTGAATACAAGTCGTCAGAAAATCTGATGAAATTTGAAGTGCATATAAGTCTTTTGAAAATCTGATAAAATTTGAAGTGAATATAAGTCTTCAGAAAATTAGATGAAATTTGAAGTGAATATAAGACTTCAGAAATCTGGTTAAAATTGAAGTGAACATAAATCTTAAAATAATCTGATGAAATTTGAAGTGAATATAAGTCTTCAGAAAATCTGATGAAATTTGAAGTGAATATAAGTCTTCAGAAAATCTGTCGAAAATTGAAGTTAACATAAATCTTAAGATAATCAAATGAAATTTTAAGTGAATATAAGTCCTCACAAAATCTGATGAAATTTGAAGTGAATATTAGTCTTCGAAAAATCTTATGAAAATTGAAGTGAACATACATCATAAGATAATCTGATGAAATTTGAATTGAATATAAGTCTTCAGAAAATCTGATGAAATTTGAAGTGAATATAAGTCTTCAGAAAATCTGATGAAATTTGTAGTGAATATAAGTCTTTAGAAAATCTGGTGAAAATTGAAGTGAACATAAATCTTAAGACAATGTCATGAAATTTGAAGTGAATATAAGTCTTCACAAAATCTGATGAAATATGAAGTGAATATAAGTTTTCAAAAAATCTTATGAAAATTGAAGTGCACATACATCTTAAGATAATCTAATGAAATTTAAACTGAATATAAGTCTTCAGAAAGTCTGATGAAATCTGAAGGAAATATAAGGCCTAAAAAAATCCGATGAAATTTTGAAGTGAATATAAGTCTTCAAAAAATCTGGTGAAACTTGATTAAAAATAAGTCTTCATTAAATTAGATGAAATTTTGAAGTGAATACAAATCGTCAAAAAATATGATGAAATTTCAAGTGAATTTAAGTCTTCCATAAATCTGATAAAATTTGAAGTGAATATAAGTCTTCAGAATATTAGATGAAATTTGAAGTGAATAAAAGACTTTAGAAATCTGGTTAAAATTGAAGTGAACATAAAACTTAAAATAATCTGATGAAATTTGAAGTGAATATAAGTCTTTAGAAAATCTGGTTAAATTTGAATTGAATATAAGTGTTCAGAAAATATGGTGAAAATTGAAGTGAACATAAATCTTAAGATAATCTGACGAAATTTTAAGTGAATATTTGTCTTCACAAAATCTGATGAAATTTGAAGTGAATATCAGTCTTCAAAAAATCTTATGAAAATTGAAGTGAACATACATCTTACGATAATCTGATTAAATTTGAAGTGAATATAAGTCCTTAGAAAATTAGATAAAATTTGAAGGAAATGTAAATCTTAAAAAAATATGATGAAATTTGAAGTGAATGTAAGTCTTAAGAAAATTTGGTGAAACTTGAAGTGAATATAAGTCTTCAGAAAATTAGTTGAAATTTGAAGTGAATATATGTGTTTGGAAATCTAGTTAAAATTAAAGGGAACTTAAATCTTAAGATAATCTGATGAAATTTGAAGTGAATATGTGTCTTTAGAAAATATGATGAAATTTGAAGTGAATATCAGTCTTCATAAAATCTAGTGAAAATTGAAGTGAAAATAAATCTTAAGATAATATGATGAAACTTTAAGTGAATATAACTCTTCAAAAAATCTGATGAAATTTGAAGTGAATATAAGTCTTCAAAAAATCTTATGAAATTCAAAGTGAACATACATCTTAAGATAATATGATGAAATTTGAAGTAAATATAAGTCTTCAGAAAATCCGGTGAAATTTGAAAGAAATATATATCTTAAAAAAATCTGATGAAATTTGAAGTGAACATTTGTCTTTAGAAAATCTAGTGAAACTTGAAGTGAATATAAGTTTTCAGAAAATCTGGTTAAAATTGAAGTGAATATAAGTCTTCAGAAAATCTAATGAAATTCGAAGTGAACATAAATATTAAGATAATCTGTTGAAATTTTAAGTGAATATAAGTCTTCAGAAAATCTAATGAAATTTGAAATGAATATAAGTCTTCATAAAATCTAGTGAAAATTGAAGTGAAAATAAATCTTAAAATAATATGATGAAATTTTAAATGAATATAACTCTTCAAAAAATCTGATGAAATTTGAAGTGAATATAAGTCTTCAAAAAATCTTATGAAATTCGAAGTGAACATACATCTTAAGATAATATGATGAAATTTGAAGTGAATATAAGTCTTCAGAAAATCCGATGAAATTTGAAAGAAATATAAATCTTAAAAAAATCTGATGAAATTTGAAGTGAACATTTGTCTTTAGAAAATCTAGTGAAACTTGAAGTGAATATAAGTTTTCAGAAAATCTGGTTAAAATTGAAGTGAATATAAGTCTTCAGAAAATCTAATGAAATTTGAAGTGAACATAAATATTAAGATAATCTATTGAAATTTTAAGTGAATATAAGTCTTCAGAAAATCTAATGAAATTTGAAGTGAATATAAGTCTTTAGAAAATCTGATGAAATTTGTAGTGAATATAAGTCTTCAGAAAATCTGGTGAAAATTGAAGTGAACATAAATCATAATATAATCTGATGAAATTTGAAGTGAATATAAGTCTTCAAAAAATTTGATGAAATATGAAGTGAATATAAGTCTTCAAATAGTCTTATGAAAATTG
Organism: Vicia sativa; assembly: GCA_021764765.1. Lineage (NCBI taxonomy): Eukaryota > Viridiplantae > Streptophyta > Magnoliopsida > Fabales > Fabaceae > Vicia > Vicia sativa. The sequence continues at coordinate 161,225,761 of CM038795.1, read as the reverse complement.
AAGTGCATATACATCTTAAGATAATCTGATGAAATTTGAACTGAATATAAGTCTTCAGAAAATCTGATGAAATTTGAAGGAAATATAAATCTTAAAAAAATATGATGAAATTTGAGGTGAATATAAGTCTTCAAAATATCTGGTGAAACTTGATTGAATATAAGTCTTTAGAAAATTTGGTTAAAATTGAAGTGAATATAAGTCTTTAGAATATCTGGTTAAAATTAAAGTGAATACATGTCGTCAGAAAATCTGATAAAATTTGAAGTGAATATAAGTCTTCCATAAATTTGATAAAATTTGAAGTGAATATAAGTCTTCAGAACATTAGATGAAAATTGAAGTGAATATAAGACTTCAGAAATCTGGTTAAAATTGAAGTGAACATAAATCTTAAAATAATCTGATGAAATTTGAAGTGAATATAAGTCTTCAGAAAATCTAATGAAATTTGAAGTGAATATAAGTCTTTAGAAAATCTGGTGAAATTTGAAGTGAATATAAGTCTTCAGAAAATCTGGTGAAAATTGAAGTGAACATAAATTTTAAGATAATCTGATGAAATTTTAAGTGAATATAAGTCCTCAAAAAATCTGATGAAATTTGAAGTGAATATCAGTCTTCAAAAAATTAGATGAAATTTGAAGGAAATATAAATCTTAAAACAATATGATGGAATTCGAAGTGAATATAAATCTTTAGAAAATCTGGTTAAAATTGAAGTGAACGTAAGTCTTCAGAATATTTGATGAAATTAGAAGTGAATATTAGTCTTCAGAAAATCTGATTAAATTTGTAGTGAATATAAGTCTTCAGAAAATCTGGTGAAAATTGAAGTGAACATAAATCTTAAGATAATCTGATGAAATTTGAAGTGAATATAAGTCTTCACAAAATCTGATGAAATATGAAGTGAATATAAGTCTTCAAAAAATCTTATGAAAATTGAAGTGCACATACATCTTAAGATAATCTGATGAAATTTGAAGTGAATATAAGTCTTCAGAAAATCTGATGTAATTTGAAGGAAATATAAGTCTAAAAAAAATCTGATGAAATTTGAAGTAAACATTTGTCTTTAGAAAATCTAGTGAAACTTGAAGTGAATATAAGTTTTCAGAAAATCTGGTTAAAATTGAAGTGAATATAAGTCTTCAGAAAATCTAATGAAATTTGAAGTGAACATAAATATTAAGATAATCTGTTGAAATTTTAAGTGAATATAAGTCTTCAGAAAATCTAATGAAATTTGAAGTGAATATAAGTCTTTAGAAAATCTGATGAAATTTGTAGTGAATATAAGTCTTCAGAAAATCTGGTGAAAATTGAAGTGAACATAAATCTTAAGATAATCTGATGAAATTTTAAGTGAATATAAGTCCTCAAAAAATCTGATGAAATTTGAAGTGAATATAAGTCTTCAAAAATTAGATGAAATTTGAAGGAAATATAAATCTTAAAACAATATGATGGAATTTGAAGTGAATATAAATCTTCGGAAAATCTGGTTAAAATTGAAGTGAACGTAAGTCTTCAGAATATTTGATGAAATTAGAAGTGAATATTAGTCTTCGGAAAATCGGATTAAATTTGTAGTGAATATAAGTCTTCAGAAAATCTGGTGAAAATTGAAGTGAACATAAATCTTAAGATAATCTGATGAAATTTGAAGTGAATATAAGTCTTCACAAAATCTGATGAAATATGAAGTGAATATAAGTCTTCAAAAAATCTTATGAAATTCGAAGTGAACATACATCTTAAGATAATATGATGAAATTGAAGTGAATATAAGTCTTCAGAAAATCCGATGAAATTTGAAAGAAATATAAATCTTAAAAAAATCTGATGAAATTTGAAGTGAACATTTGTTTTTAGAAAATCTAGTGAAACTTGAAGTGAATATAAGTTTTCAGAAAATCTGGTTAAAATTGAAGTGAATATAAGTCTTCAGAAAATCTAATGAAATTTGAAGTGAACATAAATATTAAGATAATCTATTGAAATTTTAAGTGAATATAAGTCTTCAGAAAATCTAATGAAATTTGAAGTGAATATAAGTCTTCAGAAAATCTGATGAAATTTGTAGTGAATATAAGTCTTCAGAAAATCTGGTGAAAATTGAAGTGAACATAAATCATAATATAATCTGATGAAATTTGAAGTGAATATAAGTCTTCAAAAAATTTGATGAAATATAAAGTGAATATAAGTCTTCAAATAGTCTTATGAAAATTGAAGTGCATATACATCTTAAGATAATCTGATGAAATTTGAACTGAATATAAGTCTTCAGAAAATCTGATGAAATTTTAAGGAAATATAAATCTTAAAAAAATATGATGAAATTTGAGGTGAATATAAGTCTTCAAAATATCTGGTGAAACTTGATTGAATATAAGTCTTTAGAAAATTTGGTTAAAATTGAAGTGAATATAAGTCTTTAGAATATCTGGTTAAAATTGAAGTGAATACATGTCGTTAGAAAATCTGATAAAATTTGAAGTGAATATAAGTCTTCCATAAATTTGATAAAATTTGAAGTGAATATAAGTCTTCAGAACATTAGATGAAAATTGAAGTGAATATAAGACTTCAGAAATCTGGTTAAAATTGAACTGAACATAAATCTTAAAATAATCTGATGAAATTTGAAGTGAATATAAGTCTTCAAAAAATTTGATGAAATTTGAAGTGAATATAAGTCTTCAGAAAATCTGGTGAAAATTGAAGTGAACATAAATTTTAAGATAATCTGATGAAATTTTAAGTGAATATAAGTCCTCAAAAAATTTGATGAAATTTGAAGTGAATATCAGTCTTCAAAAAATTAGATGAAATTTGAAGGAAATATAAATCTTAAAACAATATGATGGAATTCGAAGTGAATATAAATCTTGGAAAATGCAGTTAAAATTGAAGTGAGCGTAAGTCTTGAGAATATTTGATGAAATTAGAAGTGAATATTAGTCTTGAAAAATCGATTAAATTTGTAGTGAATATAAGTCTTGAAAATGGGTGAAAATTGAAGTGAACATAAATCTTAAAATAATCTGATGAAATTTGAAGTGAATATAAGTCTTCACAAAATCTGATGAAATATGAAGTGAATATAAGTCTTCAAAAAATCTTATGAAAATTGAAGTGCACATACATCTTAAGATAATCTGATGAAATTTGAAGTGAATATAAGTCTTGAAAAATCGATGTAATTTGAAGAAATATAAGTCTTAAAAAATCTGATGAAATTTGAAGTAAACATTTGTCTTTAGAAAATCTAGTGAAACTTGAAGTGAATATAAGTTTTCAGAAAATCTGGTTAAAATTGAAGTGAATATAAGTCTTCAGAAAATCTAATGAAATTTGAAGTGAACATAAATATTAAGATAATCATTGAAATTTTAAGTGAATATAAGTCTTGGAAAATCTAATGAAATTTGAAGTGAATATAAGTCTTTAGAAAATCTGATGAAATTTGTAGTGAATATAAGTCTTCAGAAAATCTGGTGAAAATTGAAGTGAACATAAATCATAATATAATCTGATGAAATTTGAAGTGAATATAAGTCTTCTAAAAATTTGATGAAATATGAAGTGAATATAAGTCTTCAAATAGTCTTATGAAAATTGAAGTGCATATACATCTTAAGATAATCTGATGAAATTTGAACTGAATATAAGTCTTCAGAAAATCTGATGAAATTTGAAGGAAATATAAATCTTAAAAAAATATGATGAAATTTGAGGTGAATATAAGTCTTCAAAATATCTGGTGAAACTTGATTGAATATAAGTCTTTAGAAAATTTGGTTAAAATTGAAGTGAATATAAGTCTTTAGAATATCTGGTTAAAATTGAAGTGAATACATATCGTCAGAAAATCTGATAAAATTTGAAGTGAATATAAGTCTTCCATAAATTTGATAAAATTTGAAGTGAATATAAGTCTTCAGAACATTAGATGAAAATTGAAGTGAATATAAGACTTCAGAAATCTGGTTAAAATTGAAGTGAACATAAATCTTAAAATAATCTGATGAAATTTGAAGTGAATGTAAGTCTTCAAAAAATTTGATGAAATTTGAAGTGAATATAAGTCTTCAGAAAATCTGGTGAAAATTGAAGTGAACATAAATTTTAAGATAATCTGATGAAATTTTAAGTGAATATAAGTCCTCAAAAAATCTGATGAAATTTGAAGTGAATATCAGTCTTCAAAAAATTAGATGAAATTTGAAGGAAATATAAATCTTAAAACAATATGATGGAATTTGAAGTGAATATAAATCTTCAGAAAATCTGGTTAAAATTGAAGTGAACGTAAGTCTTCAGAATATTTGATGAAATTAGAAGTGAATATTAGTCTTCAGAAAATCTGATTAAATTTGTAGTGAATATAAGTCTTCAGAAAATCTGGTGAAAATTGAAGTGAACATAAATCTTAAGATAATCTGATGAAATTTGAAGTGAATATAAGTCTTCACAAAATCTGATGAAATATGAAGTGAATATAAGTCTTCAAAAAATCTTATGAAAATTGAAGTGCACATACATCTTAAGATAATCTGATGAAATTTGAAGTGAATATAAGTCTTCAGAAAATCTGATGTAATTTGAAGGAAATATAAGTCTTAAAAAAATCTGATGAAATTTGAAGTGAATATAAGTCTTTAAAAAATCTGGTGAAACTTGATTGAATATAAGTCTTCAGAAAATTAGATGAAATTTGAAGTGTATATATGTCTTCAGAAAATCTGGTTAAAATTGATGTGAATACAAATCGTCAGAAAATCAGATGAAGTTTGAAGTGAATATAAGTTTTCAAAAAATCTGATGAAATTTGAAGTGAATATAAGTCTTTAGAAAATCTAGAGAAAATTGAAGTGAACAAAAATCTTAAGATAATCTGATGAAATTTGAAGTGAATATAATTCTTCACAAAATCTGATGAAGTTTGAAGTGAATATCAGTCTTCAAAAAATCTTATGAAAATTTAAGTGAATATACATCGTAAGATAATCTGATGAAATTTGAAGTGAATATAAGTCTTCAGAAAATTAGATGAAATTTGAAGGAAATGTAAATCTTAAAAATATCTGATGAAATTTGAAGTGAATGTAAGTCTTAAGAAAATCTGGTGAAACTTGAAGTGAATATAAGTATTTAGAAAATTTGTTGAAATTTAAAGTAAATATAAGTCTTCAAAAATCTAGTTAAAATTGAAGTGAACATAAATCTTAAGATAATCTGATGAAATTTGAAGTGAATAGAAGTCTTTAGAAAATCTGATGAAATTTGAAGTGAATATCAGTCTTCAGAAAATCTGATGAAATTTGAAGTGAACGTAAGTCTTCAGAAAATCTGGTGAAAATTCAAGTGAAAATAAATCTTAAGATAATCTGATGAAATTTTAAGTGAATATAACTCTTCAAAAAATCTGTTGAAATTTGAAGTGAATATATGTCTTCAAAAAATCTTATGCAAATCGAAGTGAACATACATCTTAAGATAATATGATGAAATTTGAAGTGAATATTTGTCTTAAGAAAATTAGATGGAATTTGAAGTGAATATAAGTCTTCAGAAAATCTGGTTAAAATTGAAGTGAATATAAGCCTTCAGTAAATCTAATGAAATTTGAAGTGAATATAAATATTAAGATAATCTGATGAAATTTAAAGTGAACATAAGTCTTCAGAAAATTTGATGAAATAAGAAGTGAATATAAGTCTTCAGAAAATCTGATGAAATTTGTAGTGAATATAAGTCTTCAGAAAACTGCTGAAAATTGAAGTGAACATAAATCTTAAGATAAGTTGATGAAATTTGAAGTGAATATAAGTCTTCACAAAATCTGATGAAATATGAAGTGAATATAAGTCTTCAAAAAATCTTATGAAAATTGAAGTGCACATACATCTTAAGATAATCTGATAAAATTTGAAGTGAATATAAGTCTTCAGAAAATCTGATGAAATTTGAAGGAAATATAAGTCTTAAAAAAATCTGATGAAATTTGAAGTGAATATAAGTCTTTAAAAAATCTGGTGAAACTTGATTGAATTTAAGTCTTCAGAAAATTAGATGAAATTTGAAGTGTATATATGTCGTCAGAAAATCTGGTTAAAATTGAAGTGAATACAAATCGTCAGAAAATCAGATGAAATTTGAAGTGAATATAAGTTTTCAGAAAATCTGATAAAATTTGTATTGAATATAAGTTTTCCAAAAATCTGATGAAATTTGAAGTGAATATAAGTCTTTAGAAAATCTGGTGAAAATTGAAGTGAACAAAAATCTTTAGCTAATCTGATGAAATTTTAAGTGAATATAAGTCTTCACAAAATCTGATGAAGTTTGAAGTGAATATCAGTCTTCAAAAAATCTTATGAAAATTGAAGTAAACATACATCGTAAGATAATCTAATGAAATTTGAAGTGAATATAAGTCTTCAGGAAATTAGATGAAATTTGAAGGAAATGTAAATCTTAAAAAAATCTGATGAAATTTGAATTGAATGTAAGTCTTAAGAAAATCTGGTTAAACTTGAATTGAATATAAGTATTCAGAAAATTTGTTGAAATTTAAAGTGAATATATGTCTTCAGAAATCTAGTTAAAATTGAAGTGAACATAAATCTTAAGATCATCTGATGAAATTTGAAGTGAATAGAAGTCTTCAGAAAATCTGATGAAATTTGATGTGAATATCAGTCTTCAGAAAATCTGATGAAATTTGAAGTGAACGCAAGTCTTCAGAAAATCTGGTGAAAATTCAAGTGAAAATAAATCTTAAGTTAATCTGATGAAATTTTAAGTGAATATAACTCTTCAAAAAATCTGTTGAAATTTAAAGTGAATATATGTCTTCAAAAAATCTTATGCAAATCGAAGTGAACATACATCTTAAGATAATCTGATGAAATTTGAAGTGAATATTTGTCTTAAGAAAATTAGATGGAATTTGAAGTGAATATAAGTCTTCAGAAAATTAGATGGAATTTGAAGTGAATATAAGTCTTCAGAAAATCTGGTTAAAAAGGAAGTGAATATAAGTCTTAAGTAAATCTAATGAAATTTGAAATGAATATAAATATTAAGATAATCTGATGAAATTTAAAGTGAACATGAGTCTTCAGAAAATTTGATGAAATTAGAAGTGAATATAAGTCTTCAGAAAATCTGATGAAATTTGTAGTGAATATAAGTCTTCAGAAAATCTGGTGAAAATTGAAGTTAACATAAATCTTAAGATAATCTGATGAAATTTGAAGTGAATATAAGTCTTCACAAAATCTGATGAAATATGAAGTGAACATAAGTCTAAAAAAAATCTTATGTAAATTGAAGTGCACATACATCTTAAGATAATCTGATGAAATTTGAAGTGAATATAAGTCTTCAGAAAATCTGATGAAATTTGAAGGAAATATAAGTCTTAAAAAAATCTGATGAAATCTGAAGTGAATATAAGTCTTTAAAAAATCTGGTGAAACTTGATTGAATATAAGTCTTCAGAAAATTAGATGAAATTTGAAGTGTATGTATGTCTTCAGAAAATCTGGTTAAAATTGAAGTGAATACAAATCGTCAGAAAATCAGATGAAATTTGAAGTGAATATAAGTTTTCAGAAAATCTAAATTTGTAGTGAATATAAGTTTTCCAAAAATCTTATGAAATTTGAAGTGAATATAAGTCTTTAGAAAATCTGGTGAAAATTGAAGTGAACAAAAATCTTAAGATAATCTGATGAAATTTTAAGTGAATATAAGTCTTCACAAAATCTGATGAAATTTTAAGTGAATATTAGTCTTTAGAAAATCTAATGAAATTTGAAGTGAGCATAAATATTAAGATAATCTGATGAAATTTTAAGTGAATATAAGTCTTCAGAAAATCTGATGAAATTTGAAATGAATATAAGTCTACAGAAAATCTGATGAAATTTGTAGTGAATATAAGCCTTCAGAAAATCTGGTGAAAATTGAAGTGAACATAAATCTTAAGATAATCTGATGAAATTTGAAGTGAATACAAGTCTTCACAAAATCTGATGGAATATGAAGTGAATATAAGTCTTCAAAAAATCTTATGAAAATTGAAGTGCATATACATCTTAAGATAATCTGATGAAATTTGAACTGAATATAAGTCTTCAGAAAATCTGATTAAATTTGAAGGAAATATAAGTCTTAAAAAAATCTGGTGAAATTTGAAGTGAATATAAGTCCTCAAAAAATCTGGTGAAACTTCATTGAATATAAGTCTTCAGAAAATTAGATGAAATTTGAAGTGAATATAAGTCTTCCAAAAATCTGGTTAAAATTGAAGTGAATACAAGTCGTCAGAAAATCTGATGAATTTGATGTGAATATCAGTCTTCAGAAAATTTGATAAAATTTGAAGTGAATATAAGTCTTCAGAAAATTAGATGAAAGTTGAAGTGAATAGAAGACTTCAGAAATATGGTTAAAATTGAAGTGAACATAAATCTTAAAATAATCTCATGAAATTTGAAGTGAATATAAGTCTTCAGAAAATCTGATGAAATTTGAAGTGAATTTAAGTCTTCAGAGAATCTGGTGAAAATTGAAGTGAACATAAATCTTAAGATAATCTGATGAAATTTTAAGTGTATATAAGTCTTCACAAAATCTGATGAAATTTGAAGTGAATATCAGTCTACAAAAAATCTTATGAAAATTGAAGTGAACATACATCTTAATATAATATGATGAAATTTGAAGTGAATATAAGTCTTCTGAAAATTAGATGAAATTTGAAGGAAATGTAAATCTTAAAAAATCGATGAAATTTGAAGTGAATATAAGTCTTGAGGAAAATCTTGAAGTCAACATAAGTCTTCATAAAATTAGTTGAAATTTGAAGTGAATATAAGTCTTCAGAAATCTTATGAAAATTGAAGTGAGCATACATCTTAAGATAATCTTATGAAATTTGAAGTGAATATAAGTCTTCAGAAAATCCGATGAAGTTTGAAGGAAATATAAATCTTAAAAAATTTAATGATATTTGAAGTGAACATATGTCTTTGAAATCTGGTGAAACTTGAAGTGAATAAAGTCTTGGGAAATAAAATGAAATTTGAAGTGAATATAAGTCTTACGAAAATGCGGTTAAAATTGAAGTGAATATAAGTCTTGAGAAATAATAATGAAATTTGAATTGAACATAAATATTATGATAATCTGATGAAATTTTAAGTGAATATAAGTCTTAAGAAAATCTGATGAAATTTTAAGTGAATATAAATCTTGGAAAATCAAGATCTTTCCTTCTCTTATCGATAACTTTTCGGCGACTACGACCTTCATCTTCTCTTGAATCATCTTGATCTTTTGAAGTTTGTTGAACAATCTGGTCCAATCACGCACTTTCTCGATTCATACCAACACAACGGTGTCAGGCACCTTCACCATACAATGCCTCAAGCAGACCATCTGATACTCGAATGAAAACTATTGTTGTAGGTAAAACTCAATCAATGGTAAGTAGCTATCTGAGCTCCACCTTTCTCTAACACACAAGCTCTCAACAAATCTTCTAACGGAAGATGGTTCTCTCCGTCGACCATACATGCATGGATGATATGCGGAACTCAATCGTAACTTAGTACCCAGCTTCCTGCAATCACGTCGAACTTAAGTAAACCTCGGATCTCTATCAGACACAATGCTAGGCAGAATACCATGCAAACTTACAATCCTCTCAACATACAATGCAACCTCTCCATCGGATAATCCATTCTTATCGGAATAAAGTGAAGACTTTGCCATTCGATCGACAATAACCCAAATAGAATCACGGTTCTTCGTTGTCCTTGGCAACAGACACAAAATCCATAGAAATGCCATCCCTTCCACTCGGAACAAACAACGGTTCCATCAATCACACGGTTTCGATGTTCAATCTTTGATTTCGACAAACCAAACACGCATACAAACTGGAATTTCCTTTTTCATTCGAGCCACCAAAATAACCTCTTCAAGTCATGGTACATCTTAGTAGCAGGGTGAATACTCGACCCACTACGGTGTCCTTCTTCAAAATACTTTCTAATCTCGGCAACATCAAGACACACACTCTATCACCAATCTCATAACACCATTCTCATCAATTGGAACTCACCTCTTTGACCTTGGTTAATCAATGCCGACTTATCCACCAAACCAACATCGAGACTTATGTCCATTTGAATCTCTTCCAAAATACCACTAGTCCTGACATGCCCAATTTCACACTATTGAAGTAGTTTCACATACTAAACTTAAATCTACGAATTGTTCCACAAATCCATTCACGAACCATTAACATCGACATATGCAAAGACTTCGTATAGCATACGCCCTGCGTTTGCCTTACAAGGATGGTAATTCAAACCAAAATCATAATCTTTGAGAAATTCTAACCACCTTCTCTCTCATATTCAACTCTTTACGATCAAAGAGATACTTGAGCTCTTATGATCCTTTGAACACTTCAAATCGTGAACCATACAGATAATGCCTCCACAATTTCAACACAAACACAACTTGTAACTCTAAATCATGAGTCGGATAATTCCTTTCATGAATCTTCAACTGTCTTGAAGCATAAGCCACAACACCTATCTTGCATCAAACACCTCCTAAACCCATCAAGGCGCATCACAATACACCACGAAGATTACGCGGATTCGGCAAAATTAGAATCGAGAGCACTGGTCAACCTCTTCTTGACTCTTGGAATCCTTTCTCACAATCTATATCCCAAACAAATGCTTGACCTTTTCTCGTCAACTTAGTCAGCAGTAAAGCTAACCCGAAAATCCTCAATGAATTTCTGTAGTAACACAAGACCAAGAAAACTACGAATCTACGAAGCATTCTTGGTACTTCCCGAGATACCGCTTATGCTTTCGTAGGATCAACAGCAATACCATTCTTGGAAATTCGTGACCAAGGAAACTCACTTAACAACCAAAACTCACATTTTGACAACTTAGCATAAAGCTTCTTCTCCTTCAATAATTCAATACAATCCTAAGATGCTTTGCTGCTCCTCATCATTCTTTGAATAGATTAAAATGTAGTCAATAAATACCACCACAAACTTGTCAAGATACGGATGGAATATCCTTCATATACTCCATAAAAACACCGGTGCATTAGTAACTCCAAATGGCATAGCAGAATATTCATAATGCCCATACCTCGTTCTAAATGGTCTTAGAATATCCTCATATTAACAATTTGATGATATCCGGACCTCGGATCAATTTACTAAATATACAAGCTCCAACTAAGCGATCCATCAAATCATCAATCCTCGACAATGGATACCGATTCTTGATCGTCACTTTATTCAATTGCCTGTAGTCTACACACAGTCTCATTGTATCTTCATTCTTTTTAACCAACAATACCGGTGCACCCCACGGTGAAACACTAGGCCGAATAAACTTTTTCTCAAGTAGCTCTTCCAACTGTTTCTTCAACTCGATAACTTTCGGATGCCGAGCATGCGATAAGCGCCATCGACACCAGACTAGTTCCGGAAATAAATCTATAGCAAACTCCACCTCTCTCTCAAGTGGTAACTCATTAACATCTTCCGGAAATACCTCTGGAAATTCATTAACCACAGGTAATTCTCCACTCTTAGCCTTTCCTTTCACTTCCGTCGAAGAATATAACACAAACACCACAACACCATCTCTAACAGCTGAATTCATCTGCTTAACTGACATAGTCCCATCTTCCACTTTAACTTCTTGGAAATATGACCGTCTTCTCAAAACAATTGATATGAACACGGTTGAAGACCCGGTTCATTCAAGGATAATATCAAGTTGTTCTAAAGGTAGGCACACTAAATCCATCTTGAAACCTCTATCAAAAATAACAATGGGACAATTCCTACAAACATACGAGTAGTCCGAACCCGGCGGTGTCAATAACCATACTTCCATCAAATTAGAAATTTCCAGTTTAATCTTTTAGCACAATCCAAAGCAATAAAAGAATGCGTCGCTCCGGTATCGATAATTGCAATTAAAGGTATGCCATTAATAAAACATGTACCTTTAATCAACCGATCATCCAACAACGTCGATCGACAAAGCGAACACTTTCCCGACTTGCTCTTTCTTTGGCTTAGTACACTGCGGACGAGTGTCCTTCTTATACCAGTTGTAACAAGTTATCATACGGATCTACACTCGGCTGACTAAATGGCCAAATCTTCCACAGTTGTTGCACTTCCTCGCATCATTCTTGCATTCGGGAGCTCGGTGACCCAATTCACCACATCTATAACACTACGGAAGAACGGAAGACCCGAGTCTCCCCACTAGGCTTCTTCCAACCTCCGGTTCGATTATGTCTATCATATGGCTTACCACGATCCATATGTCTCTTGCCGATCGGCATAACTCTAAGCATTCGACTTAGTACTAGCAAGATCTTCTTCGAGAATCCTACTACGATCAACCAAATCGAAACCTTCTAATGCGGCGATACGATACCACCTTGATCTCATCACATGAACCATTCTTAAACTTGATACATTTGGAAAATTCTCCATACGCATCGTTAGGGTAATTAGCATAATACTTTGCTAATTCGATAAACTTTGTTGCATACTCACTCCAGACTTGTTGCCTTGAGCTCAGGCTCAATCTCTTTCTTACCGAATGTCTTGGGAAAGTACCTTCTCGAAAAAGCTCTCTGAACACGAGTCAATGCAATACCATCTTCTTCCATTTAGGTTACGGTAGCAACTCACGGTCATCGACTTCCTCTGCCGGCATGTGAGTACCATACCTCACCTTGACCCCTCAACCAATCAATCACTAGAAGATCCTCTCGATCTCCTTGACCACGAGCACCCTCGGGATCATGCGTGCCCTTGAACAATGGAGGATTATTCTCGAAAATTCCCCAATTGTTTGTCGGCACAATAACAACTCCCTGATTCCTCAGCACTCCATTAACATTCCCAAAGCCTCGACAATAGCATAAATCGTTCCTTCCGTTACCTCTTCCGACCATTGTTACGTAACATTACAAAACAATCTCGACCACAAGTGACGGTGTTGCTTTACTAATCGCACTAAAGGGATAACGACACTAAGACAAGACCGACTATGCTCGATACCACTATTGTAACAACCCTTCTAATTACTGCGTTTTATAAATAATAATCGGTTTTAACCACAATTGAGGCATCACAATTTAAATAATTCAAATCAATCAACACGGTTGTCATGCTTTCTTGAAGAAGATTTATTAAGTAAATAAGGCAAAATTATGTTTAACAGTGATGAAACATAACCAAAATTCGAATACATCATTCATAGTATTCGGGATAATAAACCAAAACATGATTTCAAAAACATGGGAATTCCATTAAAGGATTTGAGGCGTTTCCCAGTGTTACATCTACGAGCACGACAACGACACGGATTAACTAATGACTCAACTCTGAGCTATCCTCACCAATCAAGCGACTAATCACTTGAATACGAAATCATCAAAGTAAGGGTGAGATTTACGTCCAATATAAAATGCATTATACGTTTTTAAATACAACAGAATAATCAAATACATTAGTCCATTATCCAAACACATAACCATAACCAATTCACAATACATCTCACACAATTAACATGTAATATAACAAACAATGGAAATTGCAACAAAACCATCTAGCATGTTACAATCCCGTATCAATGAGACTCATGCATGTGGTACCAAGCGTGAACAGAGTTCACCCTACTCCGTTACATGTGGAAAGACAGTGAAATCCATGATTACCCATAGCCCTTTGGGTCAAGAATCCGGCCTCACTACCTCGATCTCGGGTAAGTCTATTGGCTCCGGCCGAGTTCACTTCGCACAATGGGAATGAACCAAATCAACAAATGCTTATGCATGCATCATAAAAGCATGCAATCATCACTTCACAGATCATGATATCAATATAAATCACATAATGCCAATTCACCAATGTCACATTCAAACATAATAAGAATAACAAAATAACATTATGCGCATTGGTTCTCATCCGGTAACATTCAGACTATTTGTATTAATTTTCCCATTATCCTTAACTATCCACACTTTTCAAAATCGGAAGCTCGACTCTTTTTAAAATAATTTTAGCAAAATAATATTTTCCCTTTTAAAAGATAGTATTTTAAATTTAAGAAATAATGCAAGCAGCCCGAATCGGAGTTACGGTTTAGAAAATATGAATTTTGAAGTTTTAAGTATTTTGAAAATTGCAGTGGAACCGGTTCCTACATATCTGAGAACCGGTTCTATGATTGAAAATATGCTCCTGAATTTGTATGGGAACCGGTTCCGACATATCACGAGGAACCGGTTCTGAGTACAAATTTCAGTTTGAAAATTACAGGGAACGGTTCCTCCCAGAGCAGGTTCCCACTTTCTAACACAAATTACGCTATTTTGTGACAATATGCATTCCTTATCACTTCAAACATCCTAACACAATTTTGACATTAGGAACACCAATTTACAACCATTTTACACCATTATATCATCGAACAACATAGTTTCATCATTCCTATTATCCATTCGACACACTAAATGATCTTAATTCTATAATCCGACACAATTAGGGTTTAATCCTATAAACCTATAATCACCTAATTCGAATTTCCTCACGTACCCAATCATCCGGTTGATTCCCAAAACTCATAAGGCATTAAAATTGAATGAAATCACCCCTTACCTCGCGATGATCTTCGATTTCTCTCGGCATCGGCTTTTCCTCTCTTCTCTTCTCTTCTCCAATTCTACGTGAAATAGCTTTTCTCCAAAAAGACCTATTTTTCTTTCTTTTCCTTTTTATAACCCTTTTAATTCTCCTTTATTTATTCCAATAAAATACAATAAGTGGTAATTAGTAGAGTAGAGTAATTTACTCCTCACTTTAATTACACCTCACACCTCAAACTCTTCTTTTCTTTAATTAATCCCATTAAAGAAAATATAAATAATCAAGCCTTTAATTAATTAAATAATTAAATTCCTAATTATCTAACATTTGAATTAAATCGAAGGTGTCACAACTCTCCCCCTAAAGAGTTTTTAGTCCTCGAAAACATACCTTAACAAAAAGTTCGAATCTGAGTCCTTCATCGACTCTCCGCTCCCAGTTACATTTCCTTGAAGTGGTCCTCCCAAGCTACTCTCACGGTGCTATCTCTTTACCACCAGTTGCTTCACTTTCCGATCCTCAATTTTTGTGGCCTTTGCTTTGATCAATTATCCCGTACCTATACATCATCTACTTGAATCTCATGAGGCGGATCCATGATGTACCTCCTCGGTGAGATACATGGAAAACATCATGCAAATTACAAGTGGCGGTAAAAGCAATCGATAAGCAACCTTCCCAACTATCTTGTGTAATGAAGCGGACCAATAAAACACGGGTCAACTTCTTTGACTTCAAAGCTCGTCGATACCGGTCATTGGGTAACGCATGAACACATGATCTCCTCACTAAACTCAAGATCTTTCCTTCTCTTATCACATAACTTTTACGGCGACTACGGAAGCCTTCATCTTCTCTTGAATCATCTTGATCTTTCGAAGTTTATTGAACAATCTGGTCCATCACACTTTTCTCGATTCATACCAACACAACGATGTCAGGCACCTACCATACAATGCCTCAAACGGAGCCATACCGATACTCGAATGAAAACTATTGTTGTGGGTAAACTCAATCAATGGTAAGTAGCTATCCCAAGCTCCACCTTTCTCTAACACACTGCTCTCAACAAATCTTCTAACGGTTGATCGTTCTCTCGTCGACCATCATGCATGGATGATATCGGAACTCAATAAGTAACTTAGTACCAGAGCTTCCTGCAATCTGTCCGAACTTAGAAGTAAACCTCGGATCTCTATCCGACACAATGCTAGGAATACCATGCAAACTTACAATCCTCTCAACATACAATTCCTTGACCTCTCCATCGGATAATCCATTCTTATCGAATAAAGTGAGCGAGACTTTGTCAACCGTCGAACAATAACCCAAATAGAATCAGGTTCTTGATGTCCTTGGCAACAGACACAAAATCCATAGAAATGCCATCCACTTCCACTGGAACAAACAACGGTTCCATCAATCACACGGTTTCGATGTTCATCTTTGATTTCGACAAACCAAACACGCATACAAACTCGACAATTTCCTTTTCATTCAGGCCACCAAAATAACCTCTTCAAGTCATGGTACATCTTAGTAGCACCGGGGTGAATACTCGACCCTCTGGTGTCCTTCTTCCAAAATACTTTTCTAATCTCGGCGACATCGGAACACACACTCATCACCAAATCTCATAACACCATTCTCATCAATTGGAACTCACCTCTTTGACCTTGGTTAATCAATATGAAACATCCACCAAACCAACATCGGACTTACGTCATTTGAATCTCTTCCAAAATACCACTAGTCGGCTTGACATGCCCAATTTCACCTATTAGTAGTTTCACATACTAAACTTAAATCTACGAATTGTTCCACAAATCCAATTCACGAACCATTAACATCGACATATGCAAAGACTTCACCTAGCATACGCCGCGTTTGCCTTACAAGGATGGTAATTCAAACCAAAATCATAATCTTTGAAAATTCTAACCACCTTCGTCTCATATTCAACTCTTTCGATCAAAGAGATACTTGAGGCTCTTATGATCCCGAACACTTCAAATCGTGAACCATCGATAATGCCTCCACAATTTCAACACAAAGTTGATGGGGCTCAAAGAATCCTCGGCGGGGATAAAAGGCGTGGGTTTCCTCCGATGCACTATCGACCAAGTTTGGTGCGGATACTACTGGCGTGGAATGATAATCCTCAGGAGATATTCTGCTGGGGATAAATACCTCCGTGCATATGAGATAAACTGTTACATCTCGGAGACTGATGTAACAAGGCTGACGACTAGACCCTTGCTCGGGGGCTACAGTGATGAAGCTTGAAGTGTCGGAAAACAAGCGGGAAAAGATTAATACTTCGTTGGAGAAGGTTTGATGGCTCTGTGGGGATTATACTCTTGTGAAAGTAACCTGTGGGGAATGCATTGGTGACTTTAGTCGTCATCTCAATTCCTAGGATCTGTAGTAATTACTTATGTTCGTTCGCTTTTTGTATGTTTGTGAACAAATGTTTATTTTCAAATGCATTTAATCATTCAAAGCAATCATTGGACTTTATGCAGAAAACAACAAAAATGAACACTGTAAAAGAAAGAATTTGCATTAATTTTGAAAGGTGGCGTATGGCCAAGCAGTTTGTATACAATGAAAGTAAAAAGCTATGCGAAAATAATCTCGTCGAGTTTCAACTATGCTAGTGCTCATATATTTCGACTATCTCATCTCCTTGCTGTTAGTAGAAAGTGAGTAAATTGATTTTCGCCATTTGAATCTTGAATGCTGATAGTAGTATGATGCGTAAGTAGGTGATCTTGGGCGAGACATAGTCGTACACTTAAATCTAACTTTGCCCTGAACCGCCCTTTCGGTTTTAGATCTATCGGGATACCCTTTTTGCCAAACCTGCGAGGTTTTCGACTTGCAGGGTGTACATTTTGTATATATCCTTAACTTTTGCTCGAACCTTTTGGTTCGCGGGATATATATTTTGCCTAGGCGATCGACCTAGCGGCTCTGGTTTATCGTAGTATCTTTTTGACTATATGCATTCATAAGGTGTGGGAAGTCTTCGCCATCCATAGTGCTAAGTATCCTAGCTCTCTAGGAAAATCTTGCTTTGACTACAAATGGTCCCTCGTAGGTGGGAGTCCATTTTCCCTTGGGATCACCTTGTGGAAGGATGGTGCGTTTGACTACTAGATCACCGACTTGGTAGACTCGGTGTTTGACTTTCTTGTTGAATGCTCTGATCATTCGCCTATGGTAAATCTGTCCATGGCAGATGGATGTGAGTCGTTTTTCCTCAATCAAGTTGATTTGGTTGAGGCGAGTCTGGATCCATTCGTCTTCACCTAGCTCTGCGTCCTGGAGGACTCTGGTCGAGGGTATCTGAACTTCGATTGGTAGGACTGCTTCCATACCGTATACAAGAGAAAAAGGGGTTGCCCCTGTGGATGTTCGTACTGTAGTGCGGTAACCATAGAGAGCAAATGGCAACATCTCATGCCAATATTTGTAAGTCATTGTCATCTTCAGTATGATCTTCTTGATATTTTTGTTGGCGGCTTCCACTGCGCCATTTATCTTAGGCCGATATGGAGAAGGTTGTGATGCTTGATCTTGAGCTGCGTCGAGTTCGGTGATCATTTGTTGTTGAGATTGGTACCATTATCTGTGATAATCCTTTCGAGTGCCGTCAAGCCAGATAAGATTATGCTTGATGAATCGAACCACAACATTCTTGGTAGCAGATCTGACGGTGCTTACCCACTTGGTGAAATAGTCGATTGCCACAAGGATGAAATGGTGTCCGTTAGGCGGTGAGTTTGATTTCTCGATCATGTCAATGCCCCACATTGCGAAATGCCAAGGAGCGGTCAGAACACTCAATGGTACTAGAGGTACATGCACTTTGTCTGCGTATATCTGACATTTGTGATAGGACCGAGCATAGCGATGACAATCAGCTTCCATGGTGGACCAATAGTAACCTGTTCTCAGAATCTTTTTAGCCATCGTATGTCCATGGAGTGGGTGCCAAATCGCGCGTGTAATTCTTCCATGATCCATTCTGCGGTTTTCGATCTACACGAGTAAATAGCAGGTGCGTGATTGCGCTTGTAAAGATAGTTATGGAGAAAGAATTTGGATGCAAATCTTCTCGAACTTCTTATCATTGTGAGATGCCCTGGGGATATTCCTGAGTCTCAAGATACCTCTTCACTTCATAGAGACCAGGTTTCTCCTACGTATTAAGTTCACAATAATATCTTTGGTTCGTCAAACTTCTCGATGATGATTTGGGAGCTTCGTTGTCCTTTGACCTTGAACATAGATGACATAGTAGCTAATCGTGCTTATTGGTTTCTCTTCTCGGGAATATGATCAAGTGATTTCTTGAAGTAAGGATCATGCTCAAACATTCTCGATATGGAATGAGATTCGGATGTTTAATATCCACTCGCCTTTATCGTGCATTGATCACTAAAATTTGAGTCTCCATACACTTGCAAGAATTTGACTCTTAAGTCAATAGAAGCTTTAATACCCATGATGCATGCTTCGTATGGCCATGTTGTGCGGTGAAACATATCTGGCGGTGAAAGGCGTGTGTCCCTTTGTAGGAGATGTAATGATGGCACCAATGCCATTGCTAAGTGCGTTTGAGGCTCCATCAAAGACCATTGTCCATCGGGATCCTTGTTCGGGTCCTTAATGCGGCCTGGTTCTTCACAATTAGTAACTAAAAAACATCTTCGTCTGGAAACTCAGAAGCGTAGGTAGTAGTCATCTACGGCTTTGATGAGCCAAATGATGCTACTACTTTGATGCCTTAAAGGAAGTATATTGGATGTCGTGTTGGTCAAGATCATACATCTTGCTATTCTTCGGAGAGTGGTTTCTCAAATATGTATTTTATCGGATCCATCTTGGAATCAACAAGGTAGTGTGGTCAACATGTATTGTCCTAGTCGTGAAATGACCCGAGCAAAGCACAAGTTTTATCATTGTGAGTATCTTGTTTCATAGTCGGTGAACTTTTGCTGGTAGTATATCGCATACTCTTTTGACCGGACTCGTCATGTTGCCCCACACACACCCCATTGAATTCTCTAACCTTTGTCAGTACATGATAAAGTCTTCTTTGGTGGCGGCATCAAGATAGGAGGATTACGGGTACTCCATGATTTTGTCAAAAGCGGTGGAAATCGTCGTTCCATTCCACTACTTGATCTTTCTTGATAATTTGAAGATTGGCTCACAAGTAGCGATTAGATGTGCAATGAATCGCAATGTAGTTCAATCGTCCCAAGAAACCTCTAACTTCTTTCTCGGTGCGGGGAGCTGGCATTTCTTGAATATCTTTAACCTTGGCGGAATCAACTTCATACCTTTCGACACTTGAACCCACATGAGTTTCTGGATCGACTTCAAAGGTGCTTGTTGGGATTAAGTCTTAGTCTATACTTGATCCATCAAGCAGTTTATGAATGATCGAGATGTTCTTCTTCAGGATGTGATCGAGCTATCATGTCGTCGACGTAAACCTCTATCTTGTGATGAATTATGTCATGAAATAATGCCACCATGGCACGTTGATATGTGGCGCTAGCGTTCTTCAGTCCGAACGACATGACCTTGTGCGAAATGTACTTGCTTTACGTGTAATGAAAAGTCTTCTCCTTGTCTTCAGGAGCCATTTTGATCTGATTGTAATCGTAGAAACCATCCATGAAGGAGAAAACCTTATGTTGAGCGGTGTTGTCGACCAGAACATCAATATGAGGAAGTGGAAAATCGTCTTTCGAACTCGCTCTGTCAAATCGTAATCCACACACATTCGTACTTTACCATCCTTCTTAGTACGGGTACCATTACATGACCCACTCGCGGATACAGTAATAGCTAAGAAACCAGGTTGAACGCTTCATAACTTCAGCTTTGATTTTCTCGACATCTTAGGAATATCTGACGGACCTTACGCTACAGGGAGAAAACCTTCTTTCGTAGAGTGCTTAGGTGCACCACAATGTCTATGTCTAGACTGGCATGTCTTTGTATGACCAAGCAAAAACCTCGATATAGTCTCGTAGCATTTGGACCAATCTTTCTTTGACACTACTCTGAGACCTACTCCTATCTTGATTTCTTTTCATCTTCATCAATTCTAGATTCACAACCTCATTTGGCTCTTCGTGGCTATAACATTCTTCTTCTTTGTAGATCGACCAAGTTCTCTTGGCACTACAATCTTCCTCACCTTCGTCTTGACGGTAGATCGGATTATTGAAGTCATATTTAAGCAATAGCAAAGTTGTTATCAACGAGATTCGGAGAAGTCTGATGTATCATATGGGTGTGTGTAAGAACACATAGCTTTTTGAAGGGTGATAAAGTAAAAGAAATAAAAGCAGATTTAAATGCAAAGTCCAATGATTTTATTGAATGAAAATATGCAATGATGATAATAACCCTCCTGAATGAGTCATGATGCCCAAAGGCGGCTAGGCTTTAAAGTTTATTGAAGCATAGAAAGCAGCATAACAAAGCAATTACTCTGTATAAAGGGAGATTGGCATAACGTCTTGGTCTTCCAATTGAGTCCGGTAAATCGGAGTTGGGAAGATCCAATAGCGATGTCAAGTCGTTGTAAATCGTCTTCTATAGCATGGACTCCATTCTTGGCGATGCGGAAGGGAAGTTTGTTGTACGTTCGCGTATCATCTTCTAACCTTGGGTGGTGAAGCCTAAACCATTCTTGTCGAGTTTGAAAGGAAGATCGGGGAGCTGTTCCCAAATAGTACTACCTCCTTCTTCAAGCTGGCTTAAGCATCCAGTGAGGCCATCTAAGCGAACTTGTGTAACCGGGAGTGAGAGTCAGGCATGACTCTTGGGCATTTGAAAGCTTACAGAGTTTGAAGAATTCACCTTGGTGTCGAATGACTGCGGATGGCTTACCATGTATCTCTTCACGTCTTGTAACAACCTTCCTTTGGTGCTCGACCTACGATTAAGGTAGAGTATGCCCCATGTCAAGGGCGTCCAAGTAGGCAAGGTAAGGTGGACGGATGTCCATGACAAAGAAAGTGGAGTCGAAGTCTGGAGACCTATTTTAAGCGGTAAGAATGAGTTCTCCAAGTACGGTTCGTTTGAGACCATCAAAAGCTCTCACAATTATGTCCTGGGCTTCAAGACCAGTCCTTCACATCAAGTCGGTGAAAGCATTCTTCAGTGGGATATTCGAGCGAGAACGGTATCTACCAAAACATGAGACAATGTAATGCCGCATTCAGAGATGTGCAGGCTTTGTTGTGTTTCCTTTGAGACGTCCAGTCAACATCGAGAGCCTAGGCCGTTCTTTGGCGGCCAGAACTAGCAAACTTCAAATTGATGGGTAGTAGTGTCTTGAGGTATGTGAGCATTCTTCCGAAACTTCACTAAGGCTTTAGCATGAGCCTCGAGCACATACAGAGCCAACATGGAGATCTTGAATGATGCTGTCCCAGTATTCCTGACATTGTAGTCACTCTTCTTGATTATCTTGAAATTTCCTCCATTTCTTGTTTGGAGGTATCTTCAACAACTTCCTTTGGTACTTCTATCGGCGGGATGAGTCACGGTTTTCTCCCTCAGCTGGGGTGGTTCATGTTGGAATGAAATTTGATCAGATGTCTTTTGGAGGAGAGATCTTTGGAGAAAACACTCTTCCGGTTCTGGTTACTTTGCTTGATCCGGTGATGTTGTCGATGTCAGGATCAGAAGCTTCAACTGTGTCTTCAATGGTCAAGGTCTTGCTTGGCGCCATAATAATAAACTTGACTCCATAGTTACGGTATAGCTTTGTCGGAGTATGGGCTGTGCGGAGAAGTAATGATGAGAGGTGCCACTCTGGCGCGGGATCGTGAGAGGATCCTTATTGTGTTCACATCGGCATAGTCTTGAAATCGTCTCCCCATCGGTTGCCTTGACATCTTCAATAGGAATCTTGTAGCTTTCGGAAGCGGTATACTTCACCATGTAATCAAACTTTCCACTTGGCGCCCCAGTATCAGGACTTAAGTGCGGCCTTTCACATCTTGATCTTGATTCTTAGACATGTCTTTACATAGATTCTCTACAGGTGAAGGTTTGAGAAATAGCACTTCTCGGTTATCCATCGTGCATTGAATACACCTTCTCCGACCAAAACATCCGTTAGGTGCTAAAGGGCACCAGCAACAATTCTCTGGCATCTGGATTAGCGCTTGCTGATGATTCTTCTTAGCATCATCGGAGGAATAGTCGGGTTGTTCATCAAAAACATAAGAGGTCTTGTCAATAGCATTGGAACTTTTATCGTGGTTAGGAATTGGCGATTGATTACATTGGTCTCGGCGGGAGGATCAAACTCAATTTCCTTAGCTTCAATCATGTCTTGAATCTTGTTCTTCAAAGCCCAAAGCGTGTGGTGTCATGCGGGCTATTAGAGTGGTATGCTTGGCATTAGGATTGTATCTCGGAGGGAAGTGTTGATGTGTTGAGAGGATCCCTCAAGGTAATCTGCTCTCAACATGTGTTGCAATGCTTGCAACATTGGCATGTTGATCTTTGTAAATGTCTTTGTGGCGCATTACGGTTCGCGTTGTTTCGTTGAGGTTGCTGGTGGGATTGGATATCTTCACGCTTCAGTTGAGTACGATCGCCTTTGACGGCTTTTCCGACCATACACATCATTGGTTTCTTTCTTCTGGAAAGATCTCCTCGCAATTTGAAGATAACTCCACGAATCTTTCGCTTCTTGATTCCGACCAATGGTTCTCCTCCGTCAATATCATCTCGGTGAATCCGGTGAAGAGTTTCCAATCGGATGATTGAAGAATGGGCTGTCGGTGTTCCTAAACATATCAACCAACTCCTCTATGGACAAGGTGGTTGAACTTTCTTTCTAGATCTCTATTTACGAGCATACTCTTTGAATTTCTCATCATGACCATTAGACATACTTTGTAGTTGCATGCGAGTGGGTTCCATTCAACATTATCTTTGGTCTTTGTGACATGCTAAGTCATTCCGGTATGGATGGGTACTCTCTAGTTGATAATACCACTCCAATCGAGCTCGGGATAAACTCTCTTGGAAGTAATGGATCCACACTTCCATCATCGGTGTGAGGATGAATCTTACGAACATAGGACTTCAAATGCCGTTCGGACAAGAGATGTCATGGCAAAAGTAGGAACTTTGAACTTGGGAATCACCACGGGAACTAAACTCGGATCATCAAATTCAGCCCGACATTTCGTTTTTCCATAGCATTCGATGGTCTTCAAGTTGTTTGTATTTGTCATCCTCGAGAATCTTGCTCGTTTTCATAGTCTTCTTCTCTGTTTCAGGACTCACGTATTCTTCATTGTTCTTGATACTTTCATCAGTTTCAACACTCTTGTCTGAGAGTTCTACACGGCTGACCACCCTAGGTCCACCCTTGTGACGTCTTCCCATGTTGAGGACACCAATGACCTTCTTTTTTCTGGCGATAAGCTTCTTCAAATCTTCCTGGTCTTGGACCAAGCTGGTGACCACATCCTGGAATTGAGCATTACGAGCACAGAGATCTTTGACGATCATTCAAGAGCCATTTACGCTTTAAATAAATAGCGAGAGAATGAGAAAACCGATCTTCAATGTACCTGTTATGAAATGTCATGCCATGATAGGCGATGTTTATGCAATGCAATGTTTTCAAGGACCTTAGGAATTTAAATTTGTTAAACAAGCATGAACAAACTTTTATTAGTTCCTTTCTTTTTTCTTTTTAAGTACAAAAGATAGTTTGGAAAATAAATAACGAAAAATCCTAAAGCTCTAAGTCTCCATGGGCTTCTCTTTGGTGTTGAAGTAGGCGTTGATGTTTCGCTCCTCGTAAGTAGCTTGGTCAACTCTGGTACCTTCTTCCGCTTGCATAACATTGAGCTTGAATGTATCCCTTTCTTCTTTAAGTGAATCAGGGATCTCTTCAGTCTTGATCGTTGAAGGCATATGGTGGAGGAAGTGATGGTACGTCACCTATAGAACAGGTTCCATAATTACTTGGTAATACGGGTGTAAATGGCATCATGTGGTTTTGAGCTCGAGCTCGCCCCATTTGAGTGGGTTCCCAAGAATGGAATTTCGTGTCCCAAAGTCTTGGTATTAGTCTTCTTTACCATGCCCTAAGCGTGTATGAACCTTCGATGGTAATTTTGGAGATCATGGTTGTAGTCGAACACAATATCTTGGAGAAGCATATCATTAGGACCATCTCTTGAGCATAACCAAACTAACGAGACTAGAGAAGGGTTGTAGGTGATACCTCCCTTATGCCAAGTGGTACATTAGGGAATTCTCATAGCGCTCAATGAAAGTGAAGTCCTTTTGAGAAAAAAGACACCAACGGATATCTAAATGAGAGAGTGACATCAGCCTTTGAGACCACTTTAATCTTTTGATCGTTCTTCATTACTGATTGAGGAAGGTGCGAAATAAACCACACAAATTAACGGTATACACATGAGAGTTCCTTGTCGTTTGATAGTGCAGTGTGGAGAATGCGAGAATGTCTCCAGTAAGGTAGGCACGTGGATTACAGAGTGAGGAATATCTTGATGGCGTTCACATCTATGCATGAAAATTAGAAATAGCACAAAATAGATTAGTAAGCCAAAATGTCTTCGAATGCATGGAAACTCATAGCCAGGAATTCTCGTGCTTTCTTTATTAGAAACATAGCAAATAAACCCTTAACTCCGCTTTCTTGTTTCCCAATTGGCTTCATAATAAGATTGTTTTAGATGTAATGCTGATCGATGTCTTCATACTTAGAGCCTTTTAAAACCGGTGAATGGTCGATCAAGGATAGGTATCCCAAGTAATTTAGAGAACTCTTCCAAGGTGAGACCAACGATAATATAGGAATGTAAAGCAATGGTGTTTGGATCGAAGAACTGAATAAGGCGTGCATCATATCTTCTTCAAAACCATAGATAACCAAGTCAAGCGAGATAACCATGTCTTTTTATGAATTCGAGCATGATGAATTTCTAAAACCAATTCTTTGAGTTGAGAAGGTATACCCTGAAGTTGATTCGGATAGTCTTTCCGAAGCCATAATCCCTACAAAAGCAGAAAAAGATAAATTCCTAGGTCCTTGAAATAGTTAGAATGATATGCAATGTTATGATGTCATGATGTCATGTTTAACAAGCACAACCAATCACCTGATAGCCCTAGGTTTAAGGCTTGCATGAGGTATGGGTGTCTACCTACCAACGTTTGAGTGGGTTCATCACGTCCATGATAATGAAGGGTTCTAAAGGTCTCTATCATTGATCTTCTGGATTTATTTCATTACCAAGTGGTCGACCAAAACATCCAGTGGGATCTTAATGGTGGCATCGGTATCAACCAACCTTAGTGCACTAAAAAGACCATCTCACTACCTTCTACCATGGCCAAGATGGGTCAATTAGGGTTCTAAAAGTTAAGTTAGTCTTGATGACACCACGCAGCGCCAAATACTTTCCTCAACTTGAGAATGAGGGCACCGGGACATCCAAAGTGTCGCCTAACGTAGCCATCATGTTGACCGTTTGGTATACGCCTAACAGTCACGACGATTTATTGCTACTTACCTAAGGAAACACTGGATCCGGGTGTAGGATCCCCGCAAGTATAATACCAAGCAACCCTTAAAGATAAAGCAAGCAAGTCAAGCAGGCGATAAAGTGATCTAAAATCCTAAGGTATTCTCTCTAGGGTGTCTCCTAGTAGTTGATTCTGTGTCGGTGGGGAGGCCCGACTTTGGAATTTGTTTTGCTTTTGATTGCAAATGTTGCGGATAGCAAGAGTCGCCAAACTTTTCTTTATCCAATTAAGGAAGGTGAAAAGAGCAGAAAAAGACCTTGTTAGATTATATGAGTAAGAAGGTTATGAAAGGGAAGTGTACCCTTTCCATCCGTAGTTATCTACGACTCTTAGTTGCTTTTAGCTCACTTTAAAATTTGTTTCTGTGTGTGTGTTTGAAAATGTTTTGAAAAGGCATTTCGCTTTGACTTCATAATGATTCACGTTGGAATGTATACTAAGTGTTTGGAAATGTTTCGTTTTGAAAAGTGTTTTAAACTTTGACAAAGTGTGAGGTGTGAAAGTATTTTGATAGAGCAAGCAACTAAAGTCTTATTACCTACTCGAGCAGTCGTTTTGTGTTGTTTTACTTTCTTTAGAATAGTGTTATCCATACCATTAGTTGGTAGGTAACCTGATTCGTTGGATGTAGAAGGGACATTCGAAGGGACATCGGTTCATAGAAGGCAACTTGTGAGGAGTATCCTAGCACATTCGAAGGACGATCATCACTTTCGTAGGCAACAATCGAGGGCGAGATCATGTTTCGTAGGCCACGTCGAGGACTATGATCTTTGTATCGAAGGGTATGATGATATGTTTGTGAGCAACGGTGCTAGGATACCTACGTTGGGGACTTGACCATTTATTCGAAGGCAGAGAATAGCCTAGGGGTGCATGTGTGAAAGAGTGTGTTAAATTCAATATATTATCTTGAAATTAAAGTGATCGTTCGTTTTATCTTTCCATACACGCCTAGTTACTAGCATTTATATGATGCGGAAAGTAAATGCGAAAGTAAATCCTACGCTATTACATGGCTTTGGGCGATTACATAATATAGGAGTGCAGTAGTAGGAAAATGTAAATCGCTATTACATGATAAAACTTTGCGACCTACATCCTTTCTAGAATTGTAAATGCGAAATAAGAAATAGATAATCGGAATAATAAGAAAATGTTAGCAAAATGTTTTGGAAATTAGTAGAAAAAAGGTTTTTAGGTTAGTAATCCTAATTAGATGATAGAACAAATTTTTTGGGAATTTTCTGGATTGATTTTATTGAGGAAAAGTAATTAAAAGTCAATTTTATGGTTAATTAACAATTATTTAAAATATGCATGCATAAATATTAATTTTTATGTCAAAAATTAAATAAACATTTTTCTGTCCTAAATACAAAAAGAAAATTTTTTTTGGTGATTTTTGATGTGTTAGAAAATTGTTTGAAAAGAAATTAAATTAAATGAGAAAATAAGAAAAGAAATAGAAAATTGGTTAGTTTGCAAAAAGTGTAAAAAATAAGTGAGGATGCCGTGGATTGAACTCGGGGCATATCCACTTTCACCTTGCTGTACCACTAGACCATCGTTTAGTGTTAGTAATATGAAACAACGCTTTTAAAGGAAATTGAATTCGAAAATCCAAAACATGCTGACTTCATTGACTTCCTCATTTGAATTTTTAAACAAGACTTTTACCTCACGGTTTTGTCGTAGCAACAACCTATGTAACGGCTTAGTTAGTCAATAAAACCCCGTATTTTCAAAATCATATACAAGCAATATAAATTCATGGTGAGTACATGGATCAATTCGGTTTGGCCTCCCGAGTGTGATGGTACCCTTCGGTTTTGGCTAATTTTGTCTAAAGCAGAAAGCCAATTCGGACCTTCAAAACCTAGCAATGGTGGATTCCATTCTTGTACTCAAAACACAATTAACCAATGCGAGAAAGCTTTGAAACTTAATTCTAAACACAAACAAACAATCAAAACATGTTAAATATGAAAATCAAAAAATCAATTTGAAATATTTGAACCAAACCATGATCCGGAATTTGTGATTAAGGTATTCTTTGGCTTGAGTATGGAATGGATCAGAGGACCTCCGGGGAATGTGTTTGAGTGCTTAAATTGGTTGAATTCGATGAAACCTGGTTGCCAATTGCTTGTATCACCGCGGTTTTTTGAGGTTGGGTGGGGTTCTTGGAGGCAAGTTTCGTCCTTTGTACTTGTGGATGCATTGTGTACTTATAGTAGAGTGAATTAGGTCAAAATTATGAAGAAATTATATGCCAATCAATGAGAAAATATTTGATTTGGTATGAAAACAAATATTGCCTTTTTTGATCAAATCTCATTCAATTCCTTTGCCAATCAATGCAATTTCAAAATTGACAGCTTGTGTGGCTTGCTTAGATCTCAAGAATGAGAGAAAAATCCAATTTGCAATTAATTTTGATTTTCTATCTTTTATTTTAATTAAATTGGCTTTTAAATGATTAAAAATCCAAAATAAATACAAAATAAAAGATAAATTCGTGGCCTTGGGCTTGGAGGTTCCAAATCTGCTAAGGAACGTGTTTGAACCAAGAAAAGTTAGGCCCATTTGCAAAAATTTTGATTTTGTCAAGTATTTCTCTTTGTGCACCTCCTCAAAAATGCTCAAGTTGTGCAAGGGGTATCTTGCTCAATGTTTAACATTTTTGGGTGTTCTTGGACTTTTTAGAAAGCTCAAGATGTTCTCTAAACAACCTCTTTGGTTTCATCTCAATTGAAGTTTCCATGCTCAAGAACACTTCTTTACAAAAAGTTGACTTTTTGTTGACTTTGAAAAGGACCTGTAATGTTTTGATCCATAACTTCCAAATGAAGCATTTTCTTCCCAAGCTTGTGAGACATGAAGTTGTAGAGAATTGAATTCCCTTCAAAATAAGCTTTGGTGGAAAAATTTCTTATAAAGTATGTGAAAGTTATGCTTGGTCAAAGTTCGTGACTTTTGTCTAAGAAAACCCAATTTGGAAACTTTGACTTTTGATTAATTCTTGAATTTTCTTGATGAATCATGATCAACCCTTGATTAAATGATGAATATAACTTCAAAATATTGATGTTGACAAAAATTATGATTTAGTGTATGTTGACCATGATTGACTTTTGTCCATCTGATTGATTTTCAATCATCGAGCAATTGTAGAAACTTGACTTATAAGGCTTGAAACTTGACATGGATTCATTGACATATCATGAGGCATGACCACCGGAAGTGTTAGAGGTCCATGATTTGAGGATGGCCAAACCCTAGTTTGGGTTAATTGCTTAGGAGAGGCTTATGCGGTCAACCCGCTGAAATCTTTGAGCATGGATATGCGAAATGTTTTGAAATGGAAGGGACAATTTTGGGGTATGAATATAAGTCAACACAAAATCCAGTGAAATTTGAAATAAATATGGGTCTTCAAAATCTTATGAAAATTAGAGTGAACATACATCTTAATATAATCGTGAAATTTGAAGTGAATATAAGTCTTCGAGGAAAATTAGATGAAATTTGAAGAAATATAAATCTTAAAACAATCGTGAAATTTGAGTGAATATAAGTATTCGAAAATGGTGAAACTTGAAGTGAATATAAGTCTTGAGAAAATTAGATGAATTTTGAAATGAATATAGGTCTTCAAAATCTAGTTAAAATTAGTGAATATAAATCTTCGGAAAATCGGTGAAAATTGAAGTGAACATAAATCTTAAGACAATCATGAAATTTTAAGTGAATATAAGTCTTCACAAAATCGATGAAATTTGAGTGAATATCGGTCTTCAAAACATCTTATGAAAATTGAAGTGAATATACATCTTAAGATAATCAGGAAATTTGAAGTGAATATAAGTCTTTAGAAAATTAGATGAAATTTGAAGGAAATATAAATCTTAAAACAACGATGAAATTTGAAGTGAATATAAGTCTTGAGAAAATATGGTGAAACTTGTAGTGAATATAAGTCTTCAAAATTAGATGAATTTTGAGTGAATATAAGTCTTCAAAAATCTAGTTAAAATTGAAGTGAACATAAATCTTAAGATAATCAGAACGAAATTTTAAGTGAATATCGGTCTTGAATAATCATTGAAATTTTAAGTGAATATAAGTCTTAAGAAAATCGATGAAATTTGAAGTGAATATAAGTCTTCGATAATACATGAAATTTAAGTGAATATAACTCTTCAAAAATCATGAAATTTAAAGTGAATATAAGTTTTCAAAAATCTTATGAAAATTGAAGTGAATATCATCTTTAGATAATGGATGAAATTTGAAGTGAATATAAGTCTTGAAATCCGGTGAAATTTGAAGAAATATAAGTTTTAGAAATTAGATGAAATTTGAAGTGAATATAAGTCTTGAGAGAAAATGCGTTAAAATTGAGTGCATATAAGTCTTGAAAATAATGAAATGAAGTAATATAAGTCTTGAGAAAATCCGGTGAAAATTGAGTGAAAATAAATCTTAGATAATCTGGGGAATTTGAATAGAATATAAATCTTCGGAAAATCTAGTGAAAATTGAAGTGAAATAAATCTTAAGATGAAAATCGGTGAATTTGAGTGAATATAAGTCTTCAAAAATCGATGAAATTTGAAGTGAATATAAGGTCCTCAGGATTAAGGATGAGAGTTTGAAGGAAATATAAATCTTAAAACAATCGATGAAATTTGAGTGGATATAAGTCTTGAGGAGAAATCTGAGATTGAACTTGTGGTGAATAAGTCTTGGAGGGAATTGGATGAATTTTTTGAAATGAATATAAGTCTTCAAAAATCCATATAAGGTGAGTGAACATAAATCTTAAAGATAATGAGAAGTAGAAATTTGAGTGAATATAAGTCTTGAGAAAATCAGGATGAAATTTAAGTGAATATAGTCTTCACAAAATCGGGAAGAAATTTGAGGCGAATTTAAGTCTTGGAAAATACTGGAGAAAATTGAAGTGAAAATAAATCTTAAGATAATCTGATGAAATTTAGGTGAATATAACTCTTCAAAATGCAGTGAAATTTAAAGTGAATATAAGTCTTCAAAAATCTTATGAAAATTGATGAATATACGTCTTTGAATATACAGTGAAATTTGAAGTGAATATAAGTGAGGAAAATCCGCGAAATTTGAAGGAAATATAAGTCTTAAAAAATGCATGAAATTTGAGTGAACATATGTCTTTAGAAAATCGGTGAATCTTGAAGTAAATATAAGTCTTGAAAAATTAGATGAAATTTGAAGTGAATATAAGTCTTGGAAAATAAGTTAAAAGTGAAGTGAATATAAATCTTCGAAAATCGATGAAATTTAGTGAATATAAGTCTTGAGGAAAATCGAAGAAATTTGAAGTGAATATAAGTCTTGGAAAATCGGTGAAAATTGAGTGAAAATAAATCTTAAGATAATCTGATGAAATTTTAAGTGAATATAACTCTTCAAAAAATCTGTTGAAATTTTAAGTGAATATAGTTTTTCAAAAAATCTTATGAAAATCTAAGTGAACATACATCTTAAGATAATTTGATGAAATTTGAGTGAATATAAGTCTTGGAAAATTTGATGAAATTTGAAGAGTAATTATAAGTCTTTGAAAATCGGTGAAAATTGAGTGAAAATAAATCTTAAGATTATCCGATGAAATTTTAAGTGAATGTTACTCTTCAGATGAAAGTAAATCGAAGTGAACATACATCTTAAGATTATCTGATGAAATTTGAAGTGAACATTTGTCTTTAGAAAATCTGGAGAAACTTGAAATAAATATAAGTCTTGGGAAAATTAGATGAAATTTGAGGCGAATATAAGTTTTTAGAAAATCATTTTAAAATTAAGTATCGTAAATCTTTGAATAATCGATGAAATTTAGATGAATATAAGTAGGAAAATCTAATGAAATTTGAAGTGAATAAGTCTTGAGAAAATCGATGAAATTTTGAAGTGAACATAAGTGTCTAGAAAATCGATGAAATTTAAAAGTGAATATAACTCTTGAGAGAAAATAGAAGTATGAAATTTTAGTAATATAAGTCTGAGAAAATGGAGCATGAAATTTGTAGTAGTATAAATCTTGAGAAAATGCAGTGAAATCGGGTAATTTAATCTTAAGATAATCTAATGGGAATTTTTAGTGAATATAGCTCTTTAGAAAATGAGATGAAATTGGAAGTGAATATAAGTCTTCAAAAAATCTTATGAAAAATCAAGTGAACATCGTCTTAAGATTATACGATGAGAATTTGAAGTGAATATAAGTCTTCAAAATCCGATTTGGAAAATATAAATATTAAAAAAGAATGCAATGGAATTTGAAGTGAACATTTGTCTTTAGAAAATGGAGAAACTTGAAATAAATATAGTCTTAGGAAAATTAGTTGAAATTTGAGTGAATATAAGTTTTAAGAAAATCATTTAAAATTTAAGTATCGTAAATCTTTAGATAATCTGATGAAATTTAAGTGAATATAAGTTTTCGGAAAATCTCTTGAAATTTGAAGTGAATATAAGTCTTAAAAATCATGGAAATTTGAAGTGAACATAAGTCTTGAAAATCATTGAAATTTTAGAGAAGTGAATATAAGTCTTGGATAATATGGTAAATTTGAAAATGAATATAAGTCTTGGAAAATCACGATGAAATTTGTAGTGAATATAAGTCTTCAAAATGCGGTGAAAATTGGAAGTGAAAAAGTCTTCTAGAAATCTGATGAAATTTAAGTGAATTTAAGTGAATATATTTCTTTAGAAAATGCAGTGAAATTTGAAGTGAATATAAGTCTTCAAAAAACTTATGAAAATCGAAGTGAACATACATCTTAAGATAATACGATGAAATTTGAAGTGAATATAAGTCTTGAGAAAATACGATGAAATTTGAAGGAAATATAAATCTTAAAAATCGATGAAATTTGAGTGAACATAATGTCTTTGAAAATGCGGTGAAACTTGAAGTGAATATAAGTCTTCAAAAATTAGATGAAATTTAAAGTGAATATAAGTCTTGAAAATATAGTTAAAATTGAAGTGAATATAAGTCTTCAAAAACTGATGAAATTTGAGTAATATAGATCTTGAATAATCTGAATGAAGTTTTGAAGTGAATATAAGTCTTAGAAAAGTGGAGGTAAATTTGGAAGAAATATAAATCCCAAAACCATCGATGAAATTTAGTGAATATAAGTCTTCGGAAAATCTAGTGAAACTTGAAGTGAATATAAGTCTTCGAAAAAGCGGTGAAATTGAAGTGAACATAAATCTTAAAATAATCACAGTGAAATTTTAAGTGAATATAAGTCTTGAAAATGGGTAAATTTGAAGTAAAATATGGGAATCTTTAAAAATCTTATGAAAATTGGAGGTAAAGACATACGTCTTAAGATAATCTAATGAAATTTGGAAGTGAATATAAGTCTTCGAAAATTAGATGAAATTTGAAGGAAATATAAATCTTAAAACAATGGAGTGAAATTTGAAGTGAATATAAGTCTTGAGAAAATGCATTGAGAAACTTACTTTAGTGAATATAAGTCTTCAAAAATTAGATGAAATTTAAAGTGAATATAAGTCTTAGAAAATCTAGTTAAAATTAGTGGACAAAATCTTAGAAATAATGTGGGGTCTTTGAAATTTGAAGTGAGCGTAGAAATCTTAAATAATACGATGAAATTTTAAGTGAATATAAGTCTTTTCGAAAATCTGATGAAATTTGAAGTGAATATAAGTCTTTAGAAAATCCATGAAATTTGAAGGAAATATAAATCTTAAAAAATCTCATGGAATTTTAAGTGAACATATGTCTACAGAAAAT
>CM038795.1:161076248-161191465 GCA_021764765.1 Vicia sativa | reverse complement strand
AGATAATCTGACTTGGAAACATTGCCCTGTGAGGATTGAGGACTTCAAAGTCACAATGTGGGGTAAAGATAACTTTAGTGAAAGTAGCTTGGGAGGACCAGAGGTAATGTCACCGGAGTCGAGAGCCATATGAAGGACTCCTACCCGAACTTTGTTTAAGGTATGTTTTCGAGGACGAAACTCTTTAGTGGGAGAGTTGTAACACCCCAATATTTTAATTATTAAATAATTTGAATTATTTATTTAATTAAATTATAATTTTTGTATTTTTGAAATAATTGGAAATAAAAGGAGTAAAAGAATTGGGCTTATGTGGTGATTAGTAGAGGAGAGGCGTGTATGGAGTAAAAGCCTCTAATTATTTTATTATTATTATTATTATAATACAATAATAAGAAATAAAAAGGAATTGGGAAAAAGTGAGAAGAGGATCATACGTGAAAAGAGAATAAGAGCAAAGGAGGAAGAGGAAGCTAAAGCTCAAGGAAGATTCAAGATTTTGACTAAGGTAAGGGGTGATTGCTCTAATTATAGTGTATTATGGATTTTGAGGATGATAGAATAGAGTAAGAGATTAGGAATCTCAATTTAGGATTTTTAGGTTTATGAGTTTAAACCCCAATTTCATGATTTTTGATGTTATATAGTTGTTGTAGGATGTTTTGGTAATGTCATTGTTGTATTGGAAACATGTATTGGGTTCTATTTTGTGTTGATGTGAATTGAATTCAGATTGGTGTGATTGGGTTGAATTTGGAAAAGTGGAAATGCCACAAATTGAGTTTTTCCCACACAACGCCGCAAGAACTGGTTATTCTCCGAGGAACCGAGTTCCTCATATAATTTTCAACAAAGTGGTTTTCCGAGTCGGGAACCGATTACCCCTGGGGAACCGGGTTCTGTACATTTTTCGTGAAGATGATTTTATAAAACGTGGAACCGATTATTCCTCGGGAGGAACTGTGTTCTCCATATTTTCCAACAACGTATTATGATCATGGGAACCGTTACTTCTCCGAGGAACCTACTACTAATACTTTTAAAAATACTAAACTTTGAAAATTCATAACTTTCAAACCGTAAGTCCTTTTTAATCGCTGCTTGGACATTATTTCTCAAATTAAATATTCTACTTTATGAAATGAAGAAAATAATAGTAACTTGATTTTAAGGAATGATGGAACAAGATTTGTCATTGGCTTCAAAGTTGATGACTCTTCTTTTTCTTGTCTCATTTTGATCGCCTT
Organism: Vicia sativa; assembly: GCA_021764765.1. Classification (NCBI taxonomy): domain Eukaryota; kingdom Viridiplantae; phylum Streptophyta; class Magnoliopsida; order Fabales; family Fabaceae; genus Vicia; species Vicia sativa. The sequence continues at coordinate 161,190,218 of CM038795.1, read as the reverse complement.
CTATTATTAGAGCATTCTTGTAAATTGGCTTTTGTCTTGGATACATATTGGTTTTTGGTTTAATTACTTGTTGGATAAATTTGAAATGTATGAATGATATCCTTTTCAAATGCCTCATCTTGTCAAATTTTGACCGAGTAGGTTTGATAAAATTGTTTGCGTGAGAATGATGTTGTGCAAGTGTGAGTTGTTTGTCCCAGATTATTTAGAATAGTGGAGGTTGAACACTTTATAAGTGAGAAGATCCATACACCTATCATCTTAAGATTTTGGGTGAATATGTGGTGTCTTAAACTTGTGTGTTGCTTTTGACTCAACGTGAATGCCTCTATAATGATCCAACAATTAATTCTTTTTATGTGTTTTGTTAGGAATTTTGTCTTGAACGGATTAATGTGTTGATGTTCTAGTTAGGTTTTGTTTTGTTGTTGGTTAATTGTTTCAGGCGGATTTCTTTTTCTCCCGAATTTATCTTTTTAACCATAGATTAAACACCCCTAATTGTGCTCTTTAACAAGAATTGCTTCATCACGAGAAACACACAAAGGACTTGATATACTATGTCGTTTCCTGACATTGTGAGAGGTGGACCTCACTCAAAACAGAAACTTTGTCTCATTGGAGTCTCTATAGTGTGTGACTACGAGTGTATGAAATCTAAACTTTTCAATTTTTTCATTATAAATTGGGTCGCCATTTGAAAATGATAGCCAAAGGACAAAGATCACACACAGAAGTTGGTATACTACGTAGGATCGTTTTCCCTCACCTTATTATTCATTACCACGTGAATCATCATTTTCGTGTTGCACCAATATCGCCATTTACACATTCACAACCCAAGCTCTATTATTATTGGCGTGTTTGTCGTGTGATTTGGAATAATTTTTAAAACAAAAATTAGTAGACTTAAAGAAAAATTATTTGTGGAATTTTTAGATTTTAAATTATTAAATAAAAATATTTAATTCAATCAAATTCAATTTAAGATCAATAATGTTTCAACAAAGATTAAATGGGTTAACTTTATTATCAATTGAAAATTAATTTTACAAAAAGTCAATTATCATAATTTAATAAATGATTCTGTATCTGAAAAAATCTGAAAAATAATTTTTTTTTAATGTATAAATTCTCATTTTTTAGAATTTGCTTTAGACTTTAACATTGATTGAGACGACTCTAACAAGATAATAAAAGTGAAGTTAAGAATAACTTCTATTTTTTTAAATTAAGAAATTAAAGTGGAATATTAAATTAAGTTAAGGGGTTTAGAGACTAAATATACCTAAATCATTTCATCATTACATTTTGGTAATGATTCTTCAACTTTTTTTGCTATAAATCCGGGTGTCATTAAAAATCATAGCCAAATAAGAATGAATTTCATCATCACGTAGAGCAACTACAAGAAGACGTGGTATAGTACGTACGTACCATAGCTTTTCCTGACTTTAAATTACTAGGATCAAACCAATGACTATTTTACGTGGTTGGTTGAAAATATATATGTTAAAAAATCTCACATTGCTTAATTTTGAAGGAAGAGGAAGTCCATGACTATATATAAGATACATGTTCTTTGAAATCTCACATCGTTTAATTTTTTTTTTGGAATGGAGGGGGACTCTAAGGCTATATATAGAATTCAATTTCTTATTTACAAGATGCATCAGTCTAAAGAACTTTAAACTTGTATTTGATTTTCTTTGTAATCTTATACTTGTATTAGAGTGTTGTGAGATGTAATTAAATATTTGTTATAGAGTGTGTGAGGTATCGGGGATCTGGTTTAGTTGATGGTCTATTATGTGTTGTAACAATTCTCATATAGTGTTATTTTTTTATTGTCTATAGATAATGACCGTGGTTTTTTCTCTAGTTTTATAGTTTCCACATAATGTTCTTGTGTTTTGATTGTGTTCCGCTTTTTTCCCTATGTTTTGTTTTTTCCAATAACTAGTATTAGAGCATGGTTAGATATGGGGATGTGAGTTCTTAATATGCTCTGTGGTTTCAACTTTGTCTTAATATGCTCCGGGAATATTATATGTTGTAATAATTTTCACACAGTGTTATTTTTTTGTTGTCTATTAACAACGGCTGTGATTTTTTCTCCAATTTTAAAACGTTCATGTTATGTTTTTGTGTTGTGATTGTGTTCCTATTTTTTCCCTATCTTTTGTTTTTCCCTACACATTTCAACTATCTCATCGGCTATTTAGAAATCAATGGATAAAGTGTTAAGTTTTTATGTCGCACTTCATTATCTCGCTTGTGTAACAGAGGGAAAATCCCATTTGTGTTCGAGGAATATTTATTTTTTTAGTAGTCTTAGTCATGTCTCTCATCATGATTTGTGGAAAACCCATGAACCATCTTTATGGTCATCATATTACGAATAATGTTTGATTGGTAATAAAGGACTCGACTCATTATCTATGGTCCATAATGGTTTCAGATCCAAGGATGAAATACACTTTCATCAACTTGAGAATAACTTATGACAATTGACATTCTATGTAATATTCTCATGAAAGGTCAATTCACTTTAAATATTACTTCCAACATTCATATCTATGAGAAGACTTTATAACTCTTTATCCATATGATCCATGATGTGATCATCCGCCTATCAATATAATAGTCTCAATATTTTAATGTTATCTCACTTCAAAATAAAGTTTGACTACATATACTTTAAGAATAATGTCCTTATATTAAATGAGATCTCATAATTAAGTAACGCTTACTGTTTCATTAAACGAACTAGCTATTCTAGAGACTTTATATTTTTTGCAAAATAAACATAACAAGGAAATGTCTTTTATTATTAATAAATAGTGCCAAAAACTATTGGGATCTATTACATCAACAATCTTCCATTAAAACTAGAGCCAATTAGGCATACACCTAATACACATACACCTAGTATAGTCATCATGCTTGTACAGTACAAGAGGCTTTGTTAGTGGGTAAGTGACATTATCAAGTGTTGATACTATTTATATCTTCACATCTTGTCTATCTATTATCTCTCGAGTTAGGTGATATTACCTAAGTATGTGTTTGGATAATTGGTAAAATCTATGCTTCACCTTATGTGATAGCACCATTGTGATCACAATAAAGATTAATGAGATCCACAATGTTGAAGACTATGATAAGTTCAATAATGAACTTTTGATAAATAAAACTTCCTTTATTATATTTGAAGCAAAACACACTGCCTCGTTATAGAATCAACAAATGTATCCTACTTTAAATTTTTCAGCTCAAAACCACCATTTAAGCAAAACATAACCATATTGCAATTAAAATTTATCCTTATGTAGTACTCATTTTTCCTTCTCAAGTACTTAAAAATATTATTGATAACAATACAGTGAGCATCACAAAGGATCATATAGGTACATACTGCTGCACTCAAAGTATAATGATATATGGTTGAATACATAATGTTGTTCATAACGCTTTCTCATTCGGTAGAAATATGTTTCTCATTTATGTGGCATTAGCAACAATACCAAAGGTAAGCTATATTTAACTTATTAGGTTTCATTATTTTAGTATTTATGTTATAAATAGGCATTTAAAAATCAAAGACTTATATAGTACATTGTTCATTTGTGCAGTAGCATAGAATACATCATTCAATTAAATAGAGCAATAACTAATCTTTAAGCTAAACCCTAATAGGAGTCCTCTAAAACAATTATTAAACCACTGGTTAAAGGTAATACATAAGTTCATACTGCTAAATCTACAACCTTTCCCCATTGTCAATTCATAGATCAATTTCACCTTTTGATAATTTTCTATTTCTTTTAACCCTTGCTCATTAGTACAAATGGAGAACCACATCCTGTATTCAATATTCATGATTTAGAAGTAGATAAAATTATTTCTATAACAAAAATACATGAAGTTTAAGTCTTTACTCCTCACAGAGGAAGAAGGTCAAAAGAATGTTGCTAATATATCTCAAGAAATTGAAATGGGAAATCAAGTTGTTGACAAAGATGTATCTGACAATTTGTCCGACATTTTGGAGTAACCATGAGAATATTGTTGAAATGATAACATTATAAGTTTCAACATTGAAGAAAATGTTGGTAACTTTGTAAATGACAATAAAGACCATGTTCATGAGAATGTTGAAACTGATGAAGCCCATTTTGATGTTATTAACAATAAATATGCGAGTAAGAAATATGCTAAGAAAATAAAAAGAAGGAAGATTAGAATAAATAACTTTAAGCTCAAGGAGAATTCTTCTAAGAAGGTGACTACTCCTACCAAGGCTAAGAAGACGACCAAGAAGAAAAATATTTCAAGTAAGAAGAGTAAAGTGTAGTAGCCAGTGAAAAGTCTGTAGGAAAAAGAAAACTAAAACTAAAAATAAAATTTGCTCATGTAGTGGAAATTTTTAAGAAGATGTGGTAAGAAAATTTAACAACAATATGGCACCCTCTCAAGAAGAACATAAAATTGTTACTGTCCAGAAGATTCCACTAGTATCCCTGTTGCTATTTTAGAAAATGTCTTATTCCATTATAAATAAAGTCTTTTAGAGTGGAAGTACGCATATCATCGAAGGATAGACCCTAAAAGGGAGATGTATAAAGAGGATTAAAATGTGAAGAGATTGTTGAGCCGCTGAAGGATGTTAAATTTTTGAAGATTATGACAAGCCTTATTATTATGATTACACCATTGATGAACCTTGAATGTTATCAAGGTGAAGTGAAGAAGAAGATGAGCGGAACAAGCAATAGAAAATGAAGAAGGAGCTGATCAAAGCAACACTCATCTTATTGATAGAAGTGATAGAAGCTAGTTTATATACAAAGTTGGTTAGAGAACCTACAAGAGTAACCCTAACTAACTTAACTACAATATAACTAACTAACTGTTGGCTGAAGATTTTGATACATTGGGTTCGAAATGAAGCAATTAAGTTCGATTTGAAATTAGTGTTCGTTGGAATGAAGCGAATGTCACAGTTCAGAATGGAAGAAATGGTTCTTCAAATAAAGATATCAAAGCTCGGAGCTTCGAGTGACAGTTGTGAAGATGTATTTGAAAGAAGCCTCGAAGTGGTAATGAGACTGTGTCTGTGAGAAGAGTTCGAAGCGAAGATTGTCAAGACATTTGAAATTCAAACGCGAGCGGGATGATTGGAATTCAAATATACATGCGCTGGAACGGTTCAAAGACGCGTGGAAGCCAGAGAAGAGCAGTATTCTGCATGTTCTGAACGTGGCAGAATCTTATAAGTCAGACCGTTATGGTCGAAGTCGTATAAATAGAAGTCTTAGTGCTAGGATTTCGTGTGTCATATCTATTGTACAAAATTCAGTAAACATTCAAAATACCACATGGCTAGGGAAACGAATGCTCGAACAATGTACGTATGATAACACCAAACCTTTATAATTCAGTAAAACTCTTTATCTTTTCCAGTTTATCCTTTATTTTCATGTCAATGTCATTTAATTACTTTTACATTTAAAGTCATTTACATGTTTCTGCATTTAAACACTTTTCTTCTATTTCGAATCCTTTACATTTCAAGAAACTCTTTTACATTCATGTCTTTTACATTTCATGCTTTTACTTTAAAATCTTTACATTTAAAGTCGTTTACATGTTTTTGCATTTAAACATTTTCTTCGAGATCGAATCTTTATTCATTCAATTCTGTTTCGTATTTCTTTAAACATCTATAAAACACTCTAAATACAAATCTTAACAATGACTATTAGTTTTGCCATTAGATTTATCCAAACGACTAATACCCCATAGGATCAATCTAGTCGATCCCGCAAGTTATCGTGAGAGATTAAATAATACCATTAAGATTATTTGATAGTTTGAGGACTAGCGGTTGTTTTACCGTAAATCATCAGAACAAATTGGCACGCCTAAAGGGACACTATTGGTCGTTATAAATTTAAAACAAAATAAAGATTGTTAAGACATAATCATTATAAAAGTCTCTCGAGTGTCAAGTTCGTTGTTATATGAACCTTAGAAGTGGTAGAATAACCAATAACAACCAACCATTGCCCAGAAGAAAACGTAATAATAAGATGTCTAATCCAAACAATCAACAAGGGGAACAAAATACCCTACATGGAATGTGCACTAATCGCTCTGCTTCGACGGAACGCCTAGTGCGATCCTTCGAGCGCATAACTGCTGCATCTTCTACCAAAGAACGTGGTCACGAACAGAACAAGTGGCATGTCAACTAACAATTCGATCCTAGGGAATACAGGAACCACTGGGTATCCTGGGGGATTTGTCCCACTATCAGGGACACAAACCCATCTCGCCACCCCACCACCAACTAGACCACCCAGTTTCGATGGAAATAGACCTGTGAATCCCTCTTATGGTATGCCAACATCTTTTATGGTAGGTTTGCACACTTCGACATCGAATACATCACCACAATTAGGGTCTGGATCTGGGGCTAATCAGTTTATGACAAATAACCAAGGGTCAGTAGGTTATAGTACATTGCCTATCCTAACCACTGAAAATCAGATGGCTTTTAGGCAGTTAATGGATGATAGCAACCATAATATGATAGAGTGTTAGCGCAAACTATGCAAGAGATCTTTGCCCCAATAGTACAAAATGTGACCGTGACAACAGAGAAAACGCGGATAACATGAGTCGAATAGCAGATTTCTTCGCCGTAGAAAGGCGAGATGTAACTGCATTGGTTCGAGCAAACGTACTGTCGCACCCCAAAAATTTTCCCCTTTGTTTCACTTTGGTGATTCATTTTTCATCAAGATATTCTATCATGGTGGTTTCAAAATTCTACAGGAGAAATTTTCATGAAAAAAAGATTACAATGGATTTCGGAAAGAACTTTATTTTTGTCATTAATTCGATATAATTCGAATTTCGAAAAGGAATTTATTTGCTTTCGGAATTGGCATTCAAGATAAGTTGTTGTTTTGTTTTCGGAGTTTAAGCTTTAAAGGATTTATTTGTCTTTGAAATCTAAATTCACTGGAAGGAACGATGCAAGTTCATCAAGCAAAATGTCGGTTAATTCACCTTTTGGGTACAGTAAGATGCTACGGATTTTATTCAAGGTTGTACTTATTTGTCTTGAGTTTCTACAAGGGTACGATGCATTTTTGCGAGGAATTTGAGAATTAAGCTTGAAATATGAAGAAACAAGTTTGTATTATTAACTTGATCAAATTTGAATTACAAAAAATTACAAAGTGTTCAAAAGCTTGCTCATGGAAATTATAAACTTGTTACAAAAAAAAAGAATTTGTAAATTACAGTGTTAAATCCTACAAATCCTACAAATCCTACAAGTCCTACAAATTCTACGAATTTGCTACAAGCTAGTTGAGTCTTCACAGCCTTTTCCGTTATGTGGCTCTACTTTCTCTATGCCACCGTTGCCGTTTTCCCACGTTACCTGAAACAAGAAATTTGATTAGTAGTCGATGTCAATAAATTCAAAGGAAGTTTTTTTTGAATTCATCATTGCGTTTAAGCGGAATCGTGTTTAATCAACCTCATAATCTCGCAAGATTAATCATCGGTGAAATAAAACCGCTTATTTGCAAATCACGATTGATTCGTTCACAATAAGCCTAACTCAGTCACTCATCATGGTTAGCGTACCTAATAATTCCTGTGCAAAGAAGCATAATATAAGGCAACGGTCTAATGATTCTAAACAGCAGAAGCATAATATAAGGCAACGGTCTAATGATTCTAAACAGGCAGCAAGCATGAATGAAAGACAACAATTATTGATTCCCAACAGTTCACAGATATATTCCAACAGACCAACCCAACAGAGGTTATAATCCAGCAGTTATTAATCACAGCAGGTATATTTCCCAACAGTCCAATCCAATAAAGCAAGTATAACATAGCAGCAAGAAAGGCTAGAGGTTTGGTTATCAAAGATAATCAACCAAAGATGTCAAAACCAAAGAGGGAAACTCAACCCTACAAGTAATAACAGCAGCAGCAACCCAGAAAAGGAAAAAAGTGAATTCAAAGAGGTTTTCACCAAAGGTGAAAAAGAGTAAACACAGAAGAAATGATGAGAACTTCTGAGCAAAACCAAGGCAAGGGATATGGTCTGAGGCATCAGTTTTGGAGGTAAAGAAAATCAGAAAAATAAGCATCAAGGCAAAACAAGAAGCATCTGCCATATCAGTTTGGGAAAGCCAAAAGAGGAATTGAGTATCTGTTCTATCAGTTTATTGGGACCAGCAAAAGGAAAAGACAAAAGATAATATATTTTTCCATCAGTTTTAAACACAGAGCATCCATCAAGAGAAAGGAAAAAAGCAAAAACCTCACAGTATCAGTTGAAACCATTCAAATACACAGGTCAAAACTCTTAGTCAAGAATCCAGTTCCAAATTAAAAAAATCGCAGAACAAGCAAACATACAACAAACAGAAATTCCAAAGTTCCAAACCCAGAAAACCAAAACAAGCACGTTAAACCAGTTCCCAAACCCAGAATCGAAAAAGCGAGATAACATTCATCATCATTTTCCCCAAATGCCAAACATCCTCAGAGACTAAGGTTTTCAGAAATATATTCCGAAACATAGAGAAAGAAGAAGAAGAAAAGCTGAAAAGATCTCACCCGGAACCCATTGAGGCTCAACCAAGTTCATCACTGACCTAGGGTTTCCAAACCCTTCAAGCTTCCAAACGGTAAACACCGCATGAGTAATGAAACAAGTAAAACACGTTGGTAATACGGTGAGGATCGGGTTAAAGGCCCGCTCGCTGGCCATCGCCAGGGGATTTCCGCATGCCGCCGCTTTGATTGCTCGCGTCACGAGAGTGAGAGAAGGTGAGGTTCGATTTCGAGTGAGCGATCGAGAGAGAAGGTCGGATTCCATGGGTTTTTTCGGGATGGGAAACTAAGGTTTGGAACAGAGAAAGAGAGAATAGTGAGAGAACACGATGAAGAACACGCGAGAGAGAGTACAGATTTTTTTTATTTTTGCCATTTTGAGCAATTTTTCTTTTTATATTCTCTATTTGTTTTAAAACAAAAAAACTTAGTTTATATTTCCTTTCTTTTTTTTTTATACACAAAATAATTTAATATTTTATTTTATTATTATTATTTATATACATACTTAAATCTGTATTCATTATTATTATTATATTCTCTATTATTTATTCTGTATTTTATTTATTATTATTATTTATTTATTTATTATATTTCTTTGCTTTTTTTTTAAAATAGAATTTCTTTTCTTTTATAATTTCTTCATTCATTTGTTAAAAAAAATATATATATATATATATAATATAAAAATACATATACATGTTATTAGTTAATAAAATATATATGTGGTATATTATTGGCCTTGGACCATTGGAGTATTTCTAATGGTATTCAACACACGATTCAACACGACATATGGAGGTATTACGGATCGTCAAAGATCGATGGTTTTCTTTTTCTTACTCCGCCACCTGTGCTATTTCGAACTTATCTTTTCAATTAATTTATTTTTCAGAATAATATTTTTGTGCGATATTAAGTAATTATTGATCCGATAGTTTGTGTTTGATGATTTATCGATTAAATTATTAGCCGATTTCTCATCAAATGTAAAAGATCATCTCCAATAATTATTTAAATTTCCGATTGTATTGTATGATATTTTGTCTGCTTGTTTACTCATTCCGCAATTATTCACCATTGTACACTCGCACATAATTCAAAATAAAATCAATTCGATTCCGCTTTGATTGACTCATATGTCAATTTCCTAAAGGGTCTCATAGTTGGGATGGCAACATCCTCACGATCGGTTAAAGCCCTTATTGCTTTGATCGATCATAACCCAAACAATATTGGTCTCAGATACCAATCACCATGCACGAGGGTCTCATGGTCAGATAGGAGCACCTATCTCACGAGATTAATCAAGTCCATATACTTGATTAATCATAACCCACTTCCATTACATCTCAAAGACGACGTAACACTTTCGCAATTAAAGTTCTAAACCCTCGATCCAACGCCGAGTTTCTTTTCAAAGTATTTTTTAAATAAATATTCTATTTCCTCCTCCCAAGCATATGGTAGTCATCCAGATCGACCGACCGTATGCTTGGTGTCTTTAATTGAATTTAATTAACGGAACCATGTTTCACCTCACTTTTCTTAATAAAACTTTGGGTAGAAAAAGATGATTCGATGTTTCTGTCCACTCATCCGAGTAATTGGGGCGTTAGCCGTTGAACGCTTATGGTCTGATACTCGTCTCCCACATAAAAATAAAATAACTCATTCAAACTCTTTTTATCGCTCATATGCGATCATTAAACTCTTTTCGGATAAAGAGTGTGCGATAGTCGTTTCAAACACAAACGAGGACTTAAGCTTTTCAAACAAACTAAACAAGTCCTAGTTCAAAGCTTTTGAAACGTCTAAACGCACGATTTTTCTTATAAAATCAATACAACCAATTAAAACCTTTTTGAGAGGAACTACAGAGTTTTGACTTTCCCATTGCACAAGGGAATATGTAGGCACACGGTTCTGAAACCGTGCCAAACTCAAAATAATAAAAATCAAATCTCATTTCTTTATAACTTAAAGATTAGCGAATATACACACACACTTAGAATTAAACGGGTCCCATCGAGTACGATGGATGTGGGTGCTAATACTTTACATAATCGACTCCCGATTCCACTTTTTGGTCACGAGACCGCCTTTATCCGCATCTTTGGGGTTTTATCTATATTTCCTGCCTTTTGGAACAAATAAAATTAGGTGGCGATTTCTAATCGCTTAGAATTAAAAGATTTTTGAAAATCGAGTTGCTTCTGGCATTTCACTGGGAATCTTGACTAAGCGTGTCAACCCTAGTTTAGCTCTTCAGATGTGTGTATATTTTCGCTTTGTTATCATTCTATTTTGTGTTTAAATTAGTCATTTATTTCTTATCGCTTTAATTATTATCTTATTGATATATTATTGTTGTGTGGAATATTGATGGGACTATAGGAAAAGCCCACTACCAAGGCTATATAACACATAAATTAGAGTGGTCAGAGTATTGATTTGCTAGACGGAAATGTCTTGTAAGTTGGTGCTAAGACCACACCTTGGGGAGGTTCTTTCAAGACATTATCGCCGATTTCAAGTTATTTTGCATTGACGATAGTGTTGTTAGAAGGGATTTTTCCCTAGTTTTGACCTTTAGGAAACCTAACTCAGTAGGTTTTAAGAATGCTCAATGAGACGCTCTTGGATATATCATCTAATCACAAATTTATTTATGTGAAAATGATACACCCAAGTCGATCAATGATTTTGGGCTCCCTGCTCAAACCTTGATTGAGGGTTACGCTTTGTCGATCGATAGACCGCTTTGTCCTGCTCGGTTATCACGTAACTCTCCTCAAACCAAATTCTAAAAAAAGAAGAAGAGAGAAAAGAGAAGGGTCAGCGTTGTAAGTATCTTTTGCGATGCACAAGAATTTGTGTTTGTTGTATCAAAACCCTAAGAGCCACCTGTGGGGAATTGTTGGGTAGATGTCAAAATACCCTACCACTCTAAAAACTTTAACATGCTAATTTCGCATCACATTACATCGCATCCGGCATGCATGAATTAATCATCAACATTATTTGTTCCGATTTTGTAGGAATCCTAAGGACTTGGTCTGCATAAGCAAACGGTTGACAAATGGATGAGAAAAGGCATACCAATCCGATCAAGGTCAAGATGTCAAAGTTGGAGGTTCTGTTACGCTTGAAGGAAGAAGGCCGATATGACCACTTTCACCGTAAGATATGGTCACATTCTGAAGCTGTTGGATACTAATGTTGATGTACGAGCTATGGTTGCTTTGTACCAGTATTATGACTCTCCGCTCCGATGTTTCACTTTTCAAGACTTTCAACTGACTCCTACCATTGAAGAGTTCGAGATTTTTCTAGGATGGCCTTTGAAAGGTGGCATCCCCTTCACTAGTTTGGGAGAAAGAGTGACATGTGACAGATTAGCTGAAGTGTTGTATCTTCCGGTCAGAGAAGTTGCGCCCTTGTGCAAGGCTAAAGGGATTCCCCGAAAGGCATTAGAGAACAAGGCAAAGAATTGGCGTAATCTGTAATACAAATGCTTTTTATGCCTGCTTGCTCTACTCATTTTTGGGATTATTATGTTTGAGTGGTGAAGAAGAGTTTTGGAAGAGTATGTCATAATGTGTTTGTCTCCGTAAAGAATCCTGCTCCACCTTTGTGCGTATGTGCTTTATCACCCATGTAAGGTAGAAGAAGAGAGGTGTAGTTCTATGTCAGATCTTGTACCTTGGTTTTATCCCACTTACCACCAGAGGTCCGTGGTACGATGTTTTGAAGGATTTGTCATGGCTCGACGCTATTTGCCTCACTTCGATGCTATAGTTTGGTACTTGCCAAATTGGAATGTGGGAGAAATTATTACTAATTGTGGAGATTTTCCCAATGTCCCATTGATGGGATCTCAAGGTCAGATTACATTACAACCCTAGGTTGGCGCTAAGGCATGGTTATCCTTGAACCGAGCCTAATGATGCAAAGGTTGGAGGAGCTCCCTTGAAGACTTTGGGAAAGAAAACCCTTAGTTATTAAGGCAAACCAAGTGCTTGACTCGGATCCATAGGAAAGGAAGAGAGTTGGGAAAAGAGATTGTGTGGCCAAAGAACCTTATAAGCAAGGTGATGGGTAGAGTCAAAGAAGTCAAACTTCCGATGCTCCAAAGTTTCTGGCCAAGGCTCCGTAACTGAAGCCACTCATGTTCCTATTGAGGAGTTCAATGCTTAAGCTCACCATTACCAAATGCAAGTCAAGAGGGTCGACAAAAGCCATCCTTACTCTACCCGAGAAAAGGATGATTTGATGCAAAGCCCGTAGAAAGGGATGATGAGTCGCTAAAGAGTCGTGAATGTAGAAAAGGAAAAGAAAGCGAAGTTCCGTAAAAGACAATTTGGATGCTGCCAACTTTGAGTTAAGGGAGTCCAACCGAAAGCTAGCCAGGGCCGAACAACAAAGAGGGAAAGCCTACGCGGATGAAGAACGAGCCATCAAAGCAAAGTCAGATTTGAAAACAACTCTTACCACTCAGATCCAAGAGTTGAAAGCTGCACTAAAAAACATTGAATCCAGCTTGGCGCGCGAAACTCGCCTCAAAGAAGAAGCTCGTTTGGCACATAATGTCGACTCCGAGGAATTAGCTCAAAAAATCCAAGAGTTGGACGCTGCGAGAGATCTTGTGGTCCGTTGGGAAGCATCGTATGGAGAGTTGGAAGTCCAATGTGAGGGATGGCAAGAAGAAGCCCGACGTCAGAATGAGCTTTGGGTGAACAGAGGAGAAACCATTTTCTCTTTGGAAGAGCAGAACAAGAGCTTGTATGACAATTACTCAGGTCTGGTTGAATTCTGTAGACAGCTAATGGTGGAGGTCCCGTGGAGGCTTCAGTCAGCTGTCGAGGACTTAGAAGAAGACCGAGTGCCCCCGGCGGTGGAGTACTTCATTTATCTTTTCAGAGACATGGTTGAGCGTTTTCAGAAAGAGATAAGGGAGTTCAAGCCCAGAAGAGGCCAACATTTCTAATATTTTGTAACGTTTGTGTATTTTCCAGCTTCATGGTATTTGTAAAAACACTTAAAGCAGGCCTGCGAGTCTTGCTATTTACTTTCTTCGTAAGGAAAAAACTTATGTTTGTACTTGACTGCTTTGATTATAATGAAGAAGTCGCTTATCCATTTGTCAGGCGGTTTGCTTTAAGCCGATCATCCGATAAAGATTCTTAAGAATGGGAACTAATCATAATCATTTTGCATTAATCATACATAATCATGCATGTTATTAAAAACAAGAATACCAAGCTCATTACATTTCCTCTCGCCAGATTCAAGCTGACTACCCGACGCCCGTACGCGACAAGAGCTAACTTGAGAAGAGCAATGGATCAATACGAGACAAGGCAGACGGCCATGCAAGGCGACATTGATACCTTGAGGACCGTGGATGGATCTTGGTGGATATGCTCACGGCTCAGCATGCTAGAGAGGAGGAGTGGGCCGCCGCCGCCGCCGCCGCAACCGCAACCGTCGCTGTCGCTATAGCCAACAACGCAGCTGCCACTGTTCCTCCCGTCGTCACCGGAAACGCGAGGACTCTTCGAGGTGTTGCTCTATTTCTAGGAGAGCAAGCACATGTCCCTCCGTTTTATGGGGTACATGCCGATTTCTTCAATGGAGCAAAATCAAGGAATGTTGTTGCTACCATGCCGCCACCCAAACTATGGCGAATGATGAGCAAGGGCGAGAGGAAGACGAGCAAGAGAATCTGTGGTCAACAACTCCTCAAGGTGAGGAAGATCTACAAGATGACTATATGAGGCAATTCTATCAGAATGTGGCACCTGTGGGTAACCCAACTCCTTTCTAGGACATGGCCGCCCAGAGAATGTGCAAGGAGCTTGCCGAGCAAGTAAGAGAGTTTAGAGGGAAGAATGTTGTTGGCCTGAGTGCCGCGGATATGTGTCTCGTACCCGATGTGGTCATTCCGCCGAAATTCAAAGTGCCTGATTTTGAGAAGTACAAGGGGGTGAGCTGTCCAGATACCCATCTAAGAATGTATTGCCGCAAGATGGCGGCACATGTTAATAACAGTAAGTTGATGATCCACTGCTTTCAAGATAGTCTCTAAGGGGCATCTTTGGATTGGTACATGCAACTCGAAAAGGCAAATATCCGCTCTTGGGACGACTTGTCTAATGCTTTCTTCAAGCAATACCACTTCAATACAACTATGGCCCCCAATCGTGTACAGCTTCAGAACATGTCTCAAAAGGATAGGGAATCGTTTAAGGAGTACGCCCAGAGGTGGAGAGAAGTGGCTTCGAGGGTTCAACCGGCTTTAATGAAAGGAATGAATGATCCGCTCATGGAACATTGCCCGTGCAGATTATGAAAGGTTGATTGAAGCACTTTCTGATTTCTCTAATCTAGTGATGGTGGGTGAGAAAATTGAAGAAGGATTGAAGACCGGAAATATCTCCGGAGGAAATGTAGGACCGTCTGCAGTGAAGAAGACGTTTAATGGTTTCAAAAGAAAGGAGGCAAGCCAATGCGTATATGAAGCAAGAGGTAGAGGAAGGGAAGACCATCACCTAGGGTCTGTCCTCGCTCGTGTTCCGTGACATGTCATACCCTATGTGGCGCAATTTCCCGGCATGCCAGATGAGCAACCAATGCAAATGCCGATGCCGTATTCAAATCAGATTCCTCAGAATCAGGTTCAGCAACAACAACAACAACAAATCAAGAATCAGAACAAGGGTGCGGTTCAACAGAGAAGCCCGCACTATCACAAATATACCAAGGAGGAAATCCAGCCTATTCCAATGACTCCACACCGCCCATCGCCGCATTTAATCCAAGATGGAAGAGTGGTGCCAAGAGAATTGAAGCCTGTTCCAGGGCCTCCTAAACCATGGTTTAATGAAAATGCCAGATGTGCTTTCCATGCTAATTCTCCCGGGCATACCACAGAAGATTGTTTCGCTTTCAAATGCAAAGTCCAGGAATTAATTGACCGAAAGCTGTTAACTTTCGCTGATGTCCCCAACATTACCAATAATCCGCATCGAGGTATGGGTCGCATCAATGAATGCTTTGATTGAAGAAGGAGGTCTGGTTATGGAGGTGGGGCAGTTGAAAGTGTCTTTGAGGAAGGTGTTGGAGGAATCGAAGAATGCCGGTTTAGTGGAAGAAGGTCATGATGGCTGTTTGGTTTGCCAAGACAACCGTAACTCGTGAAAAGTTCAAAAGTATTTGCAAGGATTGATGTATCAACATTTGATCCAAAGTAGTCGAGTTCCCTACCGAGGTGGAAGTGGATGTGGTGGTCCCTCCGATCAATAAGGAGACTTCATGTATCTCCTATTCAAGAAGAGCTCGTTATTGGCAGGAACCAATGATGGTTTACCCGCCCATCCGATCCCTTATGAAAGTACAAATGCAGACTTTGGAATTACGAACCGAAGTTGTCGTTGAGGTAAGCCATTGGTTTTAGGGGAGTCTAGTGGAAAACATAACGTATGAGTGGTATGACCAGAGCGGCCGAATTTATCATCAAGATCCGGCGAAGAACCGAGCAGCAGAAGGTGTCGATGTTCCTCCAAGAAAAGATGGAGTTGTTGATTTGAATGCGAAGAGTTAAGGGATATTTTTAAGTCGAGCGAGGAGACTTTAAAGATCATTAAGAGGAGTGACTACAAAGTAGTTGACCAACTTAGTCGACTCAAAGAAAATCTCAATATTGTCCTCGTTGAAAAGTTCGTGCCCACAAGATGGCTCTTTGAAGTTTCTCGATGTACACGTGGTCGAGGATATCACAATCAATCAATTAGATGTTGCAATCTCGAGCTTAAATGATGGCACCGCTTGTCATTCACCGGCCGATCTCCCCGAATGGAGGTAGTCATAACATGGCTCTTCACATTTTGCTATATGTGGGACAACTCTGCCGTAGTTCTAGTTGATACAGCTCACCGAACGTAATCCCAAAGACGACATTGGCTCACCGCAGAAGGGGCAATTTTGAAACCTAGCTCTAATTGTGAAGGCTTCGGATCGCGCAGATGGCGCGGGGAGATTGATATGCCAAGATCGATCGGGCCCCAACTCTTCAATATTACTTTTCAAGTGATGGATATCTTCCACCTTATAGTCGTTTGTTGGGGAGACCTTGATACATGGTGCAAAGGTCGCCACTTCAACCCTACATCGTAAATTGAAGTTCTTGCAATAACCAAGTGGTGGAGGTTAGGAGAAGAAGACTATCCGTTAGTCACTTGTCCGAGTTCAAATATGTGGATGTGAGATGAGGCATGAGACTCTTTCGTGCTTTAGAAATTGTTGAAATGTGCAAAAGGAAGTCAAGATCCGAAAAGCCTGTGAGGTAATATGACCTGCTGGCAAGATGTCAAGGCTCTTATCGAGGCCTCAAACCTCAAGGTCAGTACAGATAAATGTGGTGAGAAGAAGGAAAAGAGCGGCTCGGCTATCAACCATCCTCCGTAATCAAGAAGTTCGTAGATAGGAAAAGGAATTATCCTCGCTCAGAGGATACTTTTGTTGCGAAGGTTTTCGCCCGAGAAGGCTATCAATGCCATGAAGATGATGAGCGCAGTGGATCTTTCTCAAATGGTGTTCCGTCTCTCGTGTGGCACTTAAGAATTGGAGCGCCAAGGATGTTACCCTCTCATTTCATTTTCAAAGTAATTTTTGTTTTTAACTAAAAATCCCGTTTCGCCCAAGGCACAAAGGATTGCTTTGTAGGCTTGAACTTTTATCTTCAATAAAAAGCGCATTTTGTTATTCAGTTTGAGATCCTTTTTGTTGTTTTTACTTTTATTTTCCAGTGCATCTTAACATAAAAAAATAAAAAAAAAACAACATTTTTCACTATTTTTCTGCTAAAATAAACATACATATCTAAAAGATAAAATCAATCATTTATGCAGATCACCTGAAATTGAGCTTATTGAACATAGCCATGCTATAACTCCTTTTGACTTTGATTTCCGATCAACCAAGCCGAAGATGACGGTGAAGAAGGCTATGAACTCCCTGAAGAGTTAGCGCGTCTGATTGAGCACGAGGAGAAGATGATCCAACCTCATCAAGAACCAGTGGATGTGATCAATCTGGCTACTGAGGAGGATCTCAAAGAAGTCAAAGTTGGAACCGCCTTGGGGCAAGAGATAAAAGATGAGTTGGTCAACCATCGCGAGTTTGCAGATGTGTTTGCCTGGTCGATCGTGATATGCCCGGACTCGATACGATATTGTGGTATAAGTTACCGCTTAAAGCCCAAATGCTCTCCGTGAAGCGTAGACCGAGGAGGACGACCGAGATGGCTAAGAAGATCGGCGAAGAAGGCCTCGACGCCGGCTTCCTTGTGGTCTGTATATCCGATTAGATTGCCAACATTGTACCGTCCCCAAGAAGGATGGAAAGGTTCGATGTAGACTACAGAGACTTGAATCGAGCCACCAAGGACGACTTTCCTTACCTCACATTTGATCGTCGACATGGCAAGCCTTCCGTGTTCTCTTCATGGATGGTTTCTCCGTATAATCAATCAAGATGGATCTCCGCAAACATGATGAAGACAACATTCACCACCCCGTGGGGCACCTTCTGTTACAAAGTCATGCCTTTCGGATCGAAGAACGCAGGGGCAACTTACCAAAGAGCCATGGTAGCTCTTTTTCATGATATGATGCATAAAGAAATTGAAGTCTATGTGGATGATATGATCGCCAAGTCTCAGACTGAAGAGGAGCACATTGTCCATCTCAGAAAGTTGTTTGAAAGATTGAGGAAGTACAAACTTCGGTTGAATCCCAACAAGTGTACTTTCGGAGTCCGGTCCGGGAAGCTCCTTGGATTCATAGTGAGCCAACGAGGTATCGAGGTAGACCCCGACAAAGTAAAAGCCATTTAAGAAATGCCAGCACCAAGAACAGAGAAGGAAATTCGTGGTTTCTCGGGACGCTTAAACTACATTTCCGTTCATATCACATTTGACAACCACTTGTGAACCTTTGTTCAAGTTGTTGAAGAAAGATCAAGCCATCATATGGAATGATAACTGTCAGCGAGCATTTGATAAGATCAAGGAGTACTTACAAGAGCCACCGATATTGATACCGCCTGTGCCTGGGAGGCCTCTCATAATGTACCTCACCGTACTCGAAGGATCTATGGGTTGTGTTCTGGGGCAACATGACGAAACGGGAAGAAAAGAGCATGCAATTTATTATCTGAGTAAGAAGTTCACTGAATGTGAAAGTCGGTATTCTCTGCTAGAGAAAACTTGTTGCGCTTTAGCATGGGCGCCCGCCTTGAGACAATATATGGTGTGTCACACTACAATGCCGATATCCAAGATGGATCCCATCAAATATATCTTCAAAAGCCACCGTGCGAAGGATTGCACGCTGGCGTATGTTACTATCCAATATGATATTCAATATGTAACTCAAAGCTATCAAGGGAAGTGTGGTATCGTAATATCTTGCCCACCACCTATGGAAGACTATCAACCGATGAGGTTTGATTTCGCACGAAGATGTCATGTTTATCGAGAATGCAACATCCTCGACCGCAGGAAGGACCCGAGCCGGATCCCGTGAACACTTGTGTTTGATGGGGCATCCAATGCGTAGGGCATGGATATGGGCAATTATAACTTCTCCGATGTGTTTTCATATTCCATTCAACGCCGTAACTGCTTCAATTGTACCAATAACATGGCGTATATGAAGTCAGATCTTCGGATCACAAACATTGATTTAAGAATCAAAATTCGAAGTTTACGGAGATTCAAAGACTGCCGCTTGCCGTGTCAAAGGAGAGTGGGAAACTCTGAATGAAAAGTTGATTCCGCATGTAGATCATGTCTCAAGTCGATACCATACTTTGATGAGATTACTTTCCATCATATTCCTAGAGAGGAAAATCCGCGAATGATGCTTTAACCACTTTATCTTCAATGTTCAAAGTCAAGGGCTAATGAAGCGCTTCCATCACTATCGAGCGCCTAGACGAACTCGCCATCGATGGTGGTCGATGAAGAAACCGACGGTAAACCTTGGTTCTACGACATCAAAAATACATAGAAACGGGCTGCACTCGTATGGGTATCCATTATCGATAAGAAGACTTTGAGGAAGTTGTCACAACTTTTCTTGAGTAGGGTGTTGTATGCGGAATTTTGATTTGGTCTTGCTTTATGTGGATAGACACAAGCGATCAACTTATCAAAGAAATTCATGAAGGTTCTTTGGTGTTCACGCAAATGGACATGCTATGGCAAAGAAGATTCGTATGGTTATTGGATGACCATGGAAACAGATGTGTTGTTTATGCGATGAAATGTCACAAATGTCGATTCACGTCGATAAGATGCATGTGCCACCTCACCCTCAATGTTTTGACCTCTCCATGGCCATTCTCTATGTGGGGAATTGATATGATCGAATGATCGAGCCGAAAGCTTCCAATGGACATCGCTTCATACTAGTCGCCATAGACTATTTCACCAAGTGGGTCGAGGTCGCCTATATGCGAATGTGACACGACAAGTGGTTACCCGGCTTATCAAGAATAATCTAATTTGTCGCTACGGTACTCCTAGCAAGATTATCACTAACAATGGGACAAATCCAACAACAAGATGATGAAGGAGTTATGTGACACATTCAAGATCGGCCATCACAACTCATCTCCCATGCACTAAAGATGAACGGTGCGTTGAGGCACCTAATAAGAATATCAAGAAGATCCTTCTAAGATGGTGAAGACGATAAGGATTGGCACGAGATGTTGCTTTGCACGGCACGTAACGCCCCGTCCGCACTTCAACCGAGCAACACCTTACTCTTTGTTTATGGTATGGAGGCAAGCCTATAGAAGTGGAGATTCCTTCTCTCGTAGTTCGATGGAAACGGAAATGGAGGAAGTGAATGGGTCCAATAGATACGACCAACTCAATTTGATCGAAGAAAAGAGGTTGACAGCAATCTCATGGCCAACTTTACCAGAAAAGAATCAAGAGGGCTTTTGATAAGAAAGTACGTCCCCGCGAGTTCAAAGTGGGCGAATTGGTGCTAAAGAGGATAATCTCTCCACACAGAGATCCTCGTGGGAAGTGGTGCCAAACTATGAAGGACCATACGTGGTAAAGAAAGTTTTCTCGGGAGGAGCCCTTGTTCTCACCAGAGACTAAGGTTTTCAGAAATATATTCCGAAACATAGAGAAAGAAGAAGAAGAAAAGCTGAAAAGATCTCACCCGGAACCCATTGAGGCTCAACCAAGTTCATCACTGACCTAGGGTTTCCAAACCCTTCAAGCTTCCAAACGGTAAAACACCTGCACAGAGCCAACCAAGCATGCATGAGTAATGAAACAAGTAAAACACGTTGGTAATACGGTGAGGATCGGGTTAAAGATTCGCCACTGGCCATCGCCAGGGCGATTTCCGCGCCGGGCCGCTTGCTTGATTGGGCTCACGTGAGAGTGAGAGAGGAGGTGAGGTTCGATTTTGAGTGAGCTATCGAGAGAGAAGGTCGGATTCCATGGGTTTTTTTGGGATGGGAAACTAGGGTTTGGAACTGAGAAAGAGAGAATAGTGAGAGAACACGATGAAGAACACGCGAGAGAGAGTACAGATTTTTTTTATTTTTGCCATTTTGAGCAATTTTTCTTTTATATTCTCTATTTGTTTTAAAACAAAAAAACTTAGTTTATATTTCCTTTCTTTTTTTTTATACACAAAATAATTTAATATTTTATTTTATTATTATTATTTATATACATACTTAAATCTGTATTCATTATTATTATTATATTCTCTATTATTTATTCTGTATTTTATTTATTATTATTATTTATTTATTTATTATATTTCTTTTTTTAAAAATAGAATTTCTTTTCTTTTATAATTTCTTCATTCATTTGTTAAAAAAAAATATATAATATAAAAATACATATACATGTTATTAGTTAATAAAATATATATGTGGTATATTATTGGCCTTGGACCATTGGAGTATTTCAGAATGGTATTCGTCACACACGATTCACCGACGCATATGGAGGTATTACGGACCTGTCAAAGATCAGATGGTTTTTCTTACTCAAATACCCGTGCTATTTCCGAACTTATCTTTTCAATTAATTTATTTTTCAGAATAATATTTTTGTGCGATGTACTAAGTAATTAATGGATCTGATATTTTGTGTTTGATGATTTATCGATTAAATTATTAGCCGATTTCTCATCAAACAGAAAAGATCATCTCCAATAATTATTTAAATTTCCGATTGTATTGTATGATATTTTTGTCTGTTTGTTTACTCATTCTGCAATTATTCACCATTTTACACTCTACACATAATTCAAAATAAAATCAATTCGATTCCGCTTTGATTGACTCATATGTCAATTTCCTAAAGGGTCTCATAGTGGGGGGCATGGCTATCCTCACGAGATCGTTAAAGCCCTTGTTGCTTTGATCGATCATAACTCAAACAATATTGGTCTCAGATACCAATCACCATGCACGAGGGTCTCATGGTCAGATAGAGCACCTATCCTCACGAGATTAATCAAGTCCATATACTTGATTAATCATAACCCGCTTCCATTACATCTCAAAGACGCGACGTAACACTTTCGCAATTAAAGTTCTAAACCTCGATCCAACGTCGAGTTTCTTTTCAAAGTATTTTTAAAATAAATATTCTATTTTCCTCCTCCCAAGCATATGGTAGTCATCCAAGATCGATTTCATCGTATGCTTGGTGTCTTTAATTGAATTTAATTAACGCGGAACCATGTTTCACCTCACTTTTCTTAATAAAACTTTTGGTAGAAAAAGATGATTCAGATGTTTCCGCCCACTCATCCGAGTAATTGGGGCGTAGCCGTTGAACGCTATGGTCCGATACTGCCTCCCACATAAAAATAAAATAACTCATTCAAACTCTTTTATCGCTCATATGCGATCATTAAACTCTTCGGATAAAGAGTGTGTGATAGTCGCTTCAAACACGAACGAGGACTTAAGCTTTTCGCATAAACTAAACAAGTCCTAGTTCAAAGCTTTTGAAACGCCTAAACGCACGATTTTTCTTATAAAATCAATACAACCAATTAAAACCTTTTGAGAGGAACTACAGAGTTTTGACTTTCCCATTGCACAAGGGAATATAGTACACGGTTCAAACCGTACAAACTCAAAATAATAAAAATCAAATCTCATTTCTTTATAACTTAAAGATTAGCGAATATACACACACACTTAGAATTAAACGGGTCCCATCGAGTACGATGGATGTAAGGGGTGCTAATACCTTCCCCTTACATAATCGACTCCCGATTCCGCTTTTTTTGGTCACGTAGACCGCCTTATCCGCATCTTTGGGGTTTTATCTATATTTCCCCGTTCCTTTTGGAACAAATAAAATTAGGTGGCGATTTCACTATTTTCGAGAATTAAAAAGATTTTTGAAAATCGAGTTGCTTCACGTACCTATCATAGAACAAACTGCTGATGACCCACCCTATAGACCAGTCAGAGAGGGGGTTAATCTATGGGCAAGGGCACAAAGGTTAGACGCCCCAGTGATTCGAGAAGAGCCACAAAGGGGATTTATAGAACCAGCGGCAAGGATCGAGAGGTTAGATGCCCCAGTGATTCGAGAGGAACCACAGAGGGTAGTTATGGAACCAGGGCAAGGTCCGAAAGGCTAGAAGTCCCAAATGTTTCGAGAAGAACAACCTAGAGGAGTCGCATGGTGGGTCGAATCAAGATCGATGCAACTGCTCATAGAATTCGGAACGACAACATCTTGGCAGAAAACAATTTAACTACCATGATAGAAAGGATTATGGCCCAAAACGGTCTCAATACAGGGATTAGAAGGCCAAATTACGCCTCTCCCATAGCAGATTATGTAATGCATACTGATTTACCAAGGGGATATAAGATCCCTAAGTTTACAAAGTTTGTCGGAGACACCAATGAATCAAATAACACATAGCCGTATCCGATGAAGCAGAGATATAGAAAATAATGAGAACCTTAGGATTAAATATTTCCCAAGTTCTCTCACTAAGAATGCTTTTACATGGTTCACCACATTGCCTCCTGGATCCATAGATACGTGGACCCTCTTAGAGAGATTATTCCATGAACAATTCTATATGGGACAATCTAAAATAAGTCTGAAGGAACTAGCCAGTGTTAAGAGGAAGTTTACTGAACCCATAGATGATTACTCAATAGGTTCGATTTTGAAATCTAGATGTTTCACAGTAGTTCCTGAACATGAGTTAGTCGAAATGGCCGCTGGTGGCCTAGACTATTCTATTCGAAAGAAATTAGACACACAATACTTGAGGGACATGGCTCAATTAGCAGATAGGGTTCGACAAGTAGAAAGGCTAAAGGCTGAAAAGGCCAGAGCTTTTAAAAGTAATAAGAAAGAAAGAATTTCCTATGTCGAAACTGAGGAAGTTGAAGGTTATCCTGAATTCGAAGAGGTCGAAATAGATCTCGCTGAGTTAAAACAGGCTCCACCTTACTCTTGCAAACTATTAGTTCCCACAAAAGGGAAAGAAATTGTTGAAAATGAGAAAAGTGATAAATTCCCAAAGAAGGTTTATACCTTCGATGTAACAAAGTGTGACGAGATTTTTGATTTGCTTGTCAAAGATGGCCAACTAATTGTGCCATCGAATGTCAAAATACCTCCTTTAGACCAAAGAAAGAAAAGAGGATTTTGTAAGTATCATAGTTTCCTAGGCCACAAAACCTCACAGTGTTTTCTTTTCAGGGATCTGATTCAAAACGCAATTAAGGATGGCAGATTGAAATTTGATGACAAACCAAAAATGAAAGTAGATGAAGATCCTTTGGATGTTGCAGACACCAATTACTCTGAGCCTGCCTGCATTGGAGAAATCAATATGGTGGAAGCAGATCAAGATGACACTCCATTAGGAGAAAAAAGCACTGAAAATAAAAACTGTGTGTTAATCGAAGTCAACAAGGGGGTCACTGAGGACGTCCGCAAGCAACTAGAGGCTTCGATCGAAGCAGTACCTTTGGTTATTTCGAAAGAGATCCTGGCTACTAAAGGCCAGGAGAATCAAAAGCAAGAATTGACACAGGCTACTGAAGGCCCGAGACTAAGATTGGAGAAAGTCCAAATCACAAAGCCAGCCCCCCTCAGAAGGAAATCTGGGATACTTTAGGAGAGCCCAGTGGGAAGTTCGACTACCTGGTGAAATACTCTGCCCCAGAAAGCTCCAGAATCCAAATCGAAGATGTCAAGCCCACAGGATGGGGAGATGATGACGAAAAAAGGGAAGATGTAGATGTCAACATGGTAGATATGGAGAGAACTCGTTCTGAAATGGAGGAGATGGAAAGATATTTGGAGAAAGAGAAGTACAAGATGGAGGATAATTATGCTGTGGATACCAGTCTTAAAGATTACCTCATGCTGTGCCACAGAGGAAATGCTGAAATGATATTATGTCCCAGATGCAGCATCATCTGCAACCAGAGAATTGCTGCAAACTTCGAGAGAAAACAAAGGGCACGAACTGGCAGCAACTGGCGCCAGGATAACCAGTTATTCAGATGTTACCCTAAAGCGGGAGAAAGTCTATTGGAATTTTTAGTGCATTATCACAAAGGGGCAACCAAGTGCCTGATATGCCCAAGGTGTTCTGCAGCATATGATCAGAACATGGCTCGAGCTTTCGAAACCATTCCTTTCGCCCCATGCTGGAACCACAAAGAAGTTGGTTAGATGAGCCAACATTTCGGGGGTAACTACACCCAACGAAAGCCTGACAGCCCCTATCCTAAACGTGCTCGAAGGGTGACGTTCAAAATCCCTGCTGAAGTACCAACAGACAAATGGCTGCAAGTCAGAGCTAACAAGGGGAAGGATAAGTGGAGAAGCAATGAACGAAATACACGTCACACCATGACATAAAGAAGGCAATTCAACACTGCAAAGAGGGAAGAATTGAGGTTAGAAAATTATAAAGGCAAAAACCCTATGTCCAGATCACAATGGCGAAGACAACAGAGGATTCGAAAGGCTGAAAGGGAAGCTGTGACAGATAAAGGAGCAACTTCGATCAAAAACCAAGAAGAATCAAGCACCAACAAACCAAAACCAAATAATCAACCTGAGGACAAACCTCCAGTTAGTAGGAGACTTTTCTCTGAAACACAACCAGATGAATCGAAGGAGTACACACCAAGTCCAGAAGAAGACGAGGATATGCTGACAGACAACTTCGAATCAGAGGGGGAGTCCTCACTTAACATAAATTGCAACGTAGTATCTGTACTACCTTCTGAGTTTGGACAGGAAACTGAAATTGAAGAGCATGAGGAGGATGATACCATAGATTTGATGAAGCACAGACCAGTGTGTTACTATGTGATGGACAACGGCGCGGTCGAAGAGAAGAATGCGTTCTTCGAACACCCGAGCCACCATGAAGAATCATCCAAGCCATTGTTCATTCGAGCAAAGGCCGGTCCCATGGCGAAATAAAGTCTTGGTGGATGGAGGCGCCAGTAATAATTTAATGCCCCACTCATGTTGAAGAAGCTAGAATACAAGATGGTAACATCAAACCACACAACATGGTCCTATCCAACTATGAAGGGAATGTAGGTCAGACTTTGGGGGTAGTTCAAGTGGATTTAACCGTAGGATCGAGCTGCAGGCCCACCATGTTCATGGTGATCGAAGCCAAAGCCAACTACAACTTGTTGTTGGGAAGAGAGTGGATCCATGCCGAGGAGCGCCTTCGCCAATGCATCGAGGTTGGTTCTATGGAGAGAAGATGGTATTGTGGAGAACATAGAAGCGGACCAGTGTTACTTTATGACAGCAATTAACTTAGTCAATAAAAGGAATTATGACAAATATCTGGCCAGAATAGCCCCTTGTACCCCAAGTGACGAAATAAACGAAACCAGGAACGCACACTATTATATGACCCTTCGCCATGATGGCATGTATTGGGATAGGAAGATAATTAAAGGAGACGAAGGAGTCAAAGGCACTACGCAAACACGGCCAACAGGCTGGGAGTTCAACAATCTTGCTCATGCTTGAGTCCTCCTTTTTCGAAAGGATTTCGGCCTATATGGCTGAGAACGAATGGAAAGCGGCCTCAGAGGCTGAAATAGATAACATAGCTGAAGTAAACAAAATAGAGGGGAATGGCTCGAAAGACTCACCCTTCAAGAACACGAATAGATCAAAGGCTAGATGTCATCTATGATAAGGAACCCTTAGGCTTCGAGAAGGACCCCACAAACTTAGGTGAGAAAATGTTAGCACAGGATCCACCCGAAGAGGTGAATCTGGGATGACAATACAAAAAGAATAACCTACATAAGCGCAAAACTTAACCCAGGTCTCAAGCAGGAAGTGATCGAAGTCCTCAAGAGAAACAAAGATTGCTTCGCGTGGGATGATGATGAAATGCCTGGTTTGAAGAGGGAGTTAGTGGAGCACAGACTTCCGATCAAGGATGGCAAGAAGCCCATCAAACAAACTCCTAGAAGGTTTGCACCAGCAGTTCTCACAAAGATCAAAGCTGAGATCGAAAGGTTGCTGCGCTGCAGATTCATCAGAACCACAAGGTATGTCGAATGGTTAGAAAATATAGTACCTGTTATTAAGAAAAATGGCTCTCTGAGAATTTGCATAGATTATAGGGATTTAAATACTGCTACCCCTAAAGATGAATATTCCATGCCTGTGGCAGAAATGTAATAGACTCTGCTGCAGGATTCGAATACCTAAGTATGCTAGATGGATACTCTGGGTATAATCAGATTTTCATTGCTGAAGAAGATGTTGCTAAGACAACATTTCGTTGCCCGGGAGCCTTAGGCACCTACGAATGGGTAGTGATGCCTTTTGGTTTAAAAAATGCTGGGGCAACTTACCAAAGAGCAATGAATTCAATTTTCCATGATTTTATTGAGACATTTATGCAGGTGTATATTGATGATATAGTCATCAAATCCATATCTGCAGAAACCCATTTGCATCATTTGAGCCAATCATTCGAAAGAATGAGAAAACATGGCTTAAAAATGAATCCCCTTAAGTGTGCATTCTTTGTGCAGGCTGGAGATTTCCTTGGCTTAGTTTATTTTGAGATTTGTATTTGAACATCTCTTTGCAAGTCAACCACCAAGGGTATGGAGGAAACCAAGCCAGAGCCAGTTCTGAGGTAGGTAATCTAGGAAATTTAGGTGGATGCATTTCGAGTGCCAACCTATACCTATCCTCAGGTGACAACCCTGAAGGAAGTTTGAACTTAGAGATTTTTTCTTTAAATTTTTCCTTCAAGGTTTGGGACGCTCGATACACAGTGGTTTCCAAGTGTGTAGGGTCATAAGTTGTTTCGAAATAATTCTGAAAAACCCTAATCTCTTTGGCGTGAGTGAACATACCTTTCTTTGAGTGTACTTGCACATCGAACGATCGCTAGTTAGTTTCCTTTAGAATTGTATCGAAAGGCATCAACAAATGCGTTGGTTGCTTTAATAGCTTCTCTTGCTTTGAAGGACCGAAGTGATGGCACTTTGGTTTGGAACAGGGGTTCAGGGATTAATTGACATAAACCAAATTTTCTGGAAACAAAGTTAGGTTGATAGGCAAAAAGGAAGATTTGGTTCTTGGAAGGAGTGATTCGAGAGGAAATTAATCTGGGAGCAAAAGGCTTTCCAAATATCTTGAATTTCTTTACTTTTAATCGCTTCGAAGAGACATGGTGAACCATGATGGTCCATGAGTCCTCGGCTTAAGGGTGCCATAGTCTCTTCAAATTTGTATCTTTTGGAAAAAATCATGATGTAGTTTGAAAAAAGGACCTTGAAGTCATCCTTGTCATCATTCGGAGTGAGTTTTCGTAGTCTTGTACCTTCAATAATTCGATCCGCTATCTCTGGATCTTGTTCAACAATGGTGTCAGTCAGGATAATAAGGATTCAAACATGGCATTGAGCCATAATTGAGTAACTGTAAGGGCCATCTAGAAGGATGTTTTGGGAGTGTGGATTTCAGATCAAATACCGATCTCAAGCTCAGAGATCAACAAGTAATAGCTCACTCAAACATACCCTCCTGTTCTCATGTAAATCTCTAGCTAAAGGAATAAACCCATCACACCGTAAGGACCCGCTACAAAACACGATCTTGATAACCACAAAGTAAGAAAGGCAATATGTTCCACATCTGACACACTATCTCCTTCAGTGTGGTAATGACTAATAAACTTGGAAAAACTGGCCAATTTGACATCGAATTCGATGATGCTTGAGTGTTCTTCAGTATCAGGAATGTAAGTCTCTCCTACTGGTGACAAACCAGTGATGGCTGCTATGTCAAAGAATGTGGGTGTTATCATTCCTCCAGGGAGGTGAAAGGTGTTGTAAGTACTGTCCCAGAAATATAAGGATGCAAATAACAATGGGTGACTATAGGTAAAGCCTGGCTTCGATAATTTAATCAAGTTATAAATTCCTAATTCCTCCCACTGATGGGATTTCTTAGCTTCTACCTTAGTAAGCCAGTTTTGGTAAGCTATGTCAGGGGTAGGGCAGGATCGGAATGGTTTGAAGTTGCTCTTAACGTAATCTAAGACAAATGGATCTTTTGGGGGAACGTTTGGGGATTCTATGGCTTTCAAGGAAGATTCACTCATATTCTCGCCCTATCCTAGGATATCCATCTTATTAAACAAAGGTTTGAAGTCATAATGCATGTGGAAGATTTTCCTAGTATCTTTCAATATTTCAAAATCGAAGAGGACCCATAAGAGCAAACCTCTTCCAAAGAAGATTAGTTGAATCAAGACTGAGAAGCGAGAGCATCTCCTTCTCCTTAGAGATCATCTCGAGGGATAAGCACAGATCGACTCGTAAACGCCTACCTTTCTCCATGATGTTTCTTGCTTTTCTTCTTGGAAGTTTTCTTCATTTGGGATGATGTTGTTGAAGACATTGTTGAAGATTGTTGAAGACTTAAGGTTTAGTGAGAATAGAGAAGAAAAGTTTCGTAATGTGAAAAGGGTAAAAAACTAAGTTAATTAGTTTTTATAGTGAGGAAGTTAAAACACTCACCAACTAAGGCCGGATACGGGATCGTGGGTTGGATATAGAAAGAGGTGGCGAAGTTAACCTTGGTAACAAGCGTGATTAATGATAATCATTGTTTTTATAACCGCACTACGCCGTGATTACCGCTCTAAAGCGGTTAGGAAATCCAAGAGGCGTCGTGATTGACATGGTTTGAAGTCATACACAGTAAATATCATGATTATTCAAAAGTCACATCAAAATCTTATGAATGTGTTTAAAATAAGTATTTCTCAAGAGGTTCAAAATACATATTTTAAAGGGGCATTTTGTTGGCTGAAGATTTTGATACATTGGGTTCGAAATGAAGTAATTAAGTTCGATTTGAAATTAGTGTTCGTTGGAATGAAGCGAATGTCACAGTTCAGAATGGAAGAAATGGTTCTTCAAATAAAGATATCAAAGCTCGGAGCTTCGAGTGACAGTTGTGAAGATGTATTTGAAAGAAGCCTCGAAGTGGTAATGAGACTGTGTCTGTGAGAAGAGTTCGAAGCGAAGATTGTCAAGACATTTGAAATTCAAACGCGAGCGGGATGATTGGAATTCAAATATACATGCGCTGGAACGGTTCAAAGACGCGTGGAAGCCAGAGAAGAGCAGTATTCTGCATGTTCTGAACGTGGCAGAATCTTATAAGTCAGACCGTTATGGTCGAAGTAGTATAAATAGAAGTCTTAGTGCTAGGATTTCGTGTGTCATATCTATTGTACAAAATTCAGTAAACATTCAAAATACCATGGTTAGGAAACGAATGCTCGAACAATGTACGATGATAACACCAAACCTTTATAATTCAAGAAACTTTTATCTTTTCCATTTATCCTTTATTTTCATGTCAATGTCATTTAATTACTTTTACATTTAAAGTCATTTACATGTTTCGCATTTAAACCCTTTTCTTCTATTTCAATCCTTTACATTTCAAGAAACTCTTTACATTCATGTATTTTACATTCATGTCTTTTACATTTCATGCTTTTATATTCATGCATTTACTTTAAAATCTTTACATTTAAAGTCGCTTATATGTTTTTGCATTTAAACATTTTCTCTAGATCGAATATTTATTCATTCAATTGCTTCGTATTTTTTACTTGATCATGTCATTGATTCCTTTAACATGGTAATCAAGGAAATTAAACATCTATAAAACACTCTAAATACAAATCTTAAAAATGACTATTAGTTTTGCCATTAGATTTATCCAAACGACCAATACCCCATAGGATCAATCTAGTCGATCCTGCAAGTTACCAGAGAGATTAAATAATACTATTAAGATTATTTGATAGTTTGAGGACTAGCGTTGTTTTACCGTAAATCATCAGAAACACTAATCGATCAAATTGATTAGTTGTTACTTATCCCTTTTATCCCAAAATGTCAAGTGATATATTATTAACATTTCTAAAGATTTTAACAAGGTTGAAAAAGAGATTACAGAAAGGTGCATGTTCGAGGATGTTGTTTGGCTTTTCTCTTATAGTAATCATTGAGTACCTGGATAAAAGCAAACTAATCCTGACTAGAAAAAATCCTCCCATGCAGATTATTACTCAAGTAATCACTAGTATGGTTTATATAGATTGGCCAAGTAAAGGTTTGCTTTCTTCTTCAAGTTTGAGCGTGATGTATGTCATTCGAAACAAGATTGTAGTCTCCAATTGCGCTCCTACTAATCACAGTTCATGTATTACCCTTTTGGCTAGGTTGATCTATCAAATAGAAACTAGGAGCGCCTTTGATTTTGGTGAGTATGTGTTTGATCAAATCTTTGAAGCAAGTTGAGTCCTTTGTTGTCAAATTACCCATTAGATTTCCATCCATTATTTCTAGTATTCTTATTAGCCAAAAACCTAACGTTGTGAGTAATTAGGATATTGCTGGTATAAGTTATAGTCCATGGAATTTCAGTTACATTTAGTTTGCTAGAAGTCATGTTCCAGACATTTTTTTCCAATATTCAACACTTTGATCTGACCGCTGAAGCTAGCCTTCCAGAGGTTTCCATTATATGGTATTGCCAAAAGCCATGTTTTGTTGGGATATAGGAAGATGTCGAAGTCATTACAATAAGTAATTTTTACCTCCATAGATTAAAAAAATAGGGCATATGGCATAATCAAGATGATAAGTCCCAATGGAGAAAAATCATCTTAGTCTCAAGATGATGTACTTCATGAAGGGAATAACCTCATGAATGTTGAGAAGAAGGATGATAAAGAGATTAAGGGTGATGTTGGTGGAACGAAGATGAATATGAATATGTTTTATATAGATAATTTAAAGATCAGAGATGTTGGTTAATTTTTTGTTTTGTTTTGGTTTTATTGATTCTAGTGATTCGTGCCCTATGTGTAGGTGTTTATGTAATATGTTTACTTTCCCACACAGCTAGATATCGTACCCAGGAAGCTAGATTCCATTTATTTTCTTGATTGTTCTCTTTTTGGATGACTACTTATTTACCCCTTTTCCATTTTGAGGCAATTAGGTGGAGAACAAAATCGATGAACTATTATGATTGTGCATGACAACTTTTATGGAGAAATATTTATGCAAGTTTTGTAGATCCTCAACATTTTTTGCATAACATATGCATTTAATATATGTTTTTACCGCTATATGATTTTTCTAAAACATGTCATGAAGTTTTCCCTTAGCATTTTGTGGCACATCCTACATGTTGTATTTGCCTAAAAATTGACCGTTGTTGTTACACGCGAGTCAAAAGGGGATATTGTTGTTACATTTGATTGACATAATATTACAGACAACATGTGATGCAATATGTCAAGATGTTATGTTGAGACATCCGGTCTCTATGAGCTCAAAATAAGAGGCAAGATATGAAGTAATATATCCCCGACATTGATGAACAACCTGCCTCAAAAGCCATCCACGACTGGAGTGAATCTTAGGCCTAATTTGTTTCCTTTGATTGCTTGCACCGGTTTTGAGGTACCACTTATTTCTTCTCCCTCAACTTAGTTTTGGCACACGAGTGGAAACGTTTCTTCTTCTCTGCCATTTTCTTCTACAAAGTTAGTTTTCTCTTCAACCTTCTTCGAGAACCTCCACTCGGATGCATAGCTGCCAATTTTGTTGCAAATAAGCACTGATTTGTGAATTTGACGTTGACCATGGATTTTTCTTCCATTTACCTTTTGTTGTTGTGGATTCCAACTCCTTTCTCCATTTTGAAGTTTTGGAGTAGTTGTTGAAATACCTTTTCATTCTCAATATGTCTCGCCCATGTCCATGATCTTGGCCACGACCTCCTCTTTGGCGTTGTAATTGCATAATTTTCTTTCTTTGGATGCTTACACCGATGTCGAGGTACCATTGTTTCTTTTCCTCAACTTGGTTTTGCACGTGAATAACAAAGTTTCTTCTTCTCGCTTTTTCTTATACGAGTAAAATTTATCTCCAACCTTCTTTGAGAATCTACACTAACGCACGATGGCTAATCTTGTTGCAGGAAGCACTTGGTTTGTAATTTTTCGTACATCGACCATGAATTTCATCTTTCATAACCTCTTGCTTGTGGATTCCAACTCCTTCTCCATTGTTGAAGTTGTTGTAACGAACTTCTTTCCCCTATCTCCTCGCTACATCCACGATCTTGGCCACGATCTCATCATCTTTGGCTGTAATTTGATAGTTTGCTTTCTTTGGTTAACTTATAGTAGTTTCTCCATAGCCTCATTTTGTTTAACTTTTCTCTTTTTTTCTTCGATGCTTGTAAGGAACCCATGAGTTGCACAATAAATATGGTCTTTAAATTCTTGTTTTCTTCAATGTTGGTGATAATGAAGTCAAAACTTGGAATTAAAGTGCTAAGTATTTTCCGTAACTTTCACCTCATCAACATCTTCACCATTTTTTTGTTGATTGATACGACTATAATCGAGAAAATAATAAGAAGTCGAGTCCGACTCCATAAACAAACGCTCAAAGTCACTCTAAGAGTTTGAATACAAATTGTTTTACCTACTTAACTCCTTTATTCCGAGTTTGAAGCTTGTCCCAAGTTACTTTGGTCGTTGCATTGGATATCTTATCAAACGATCTTCATCCACCGATTGATTAATGCGAAAAAGCTTTCGCCTCTTCTCCTTACACCTTGGACTTAGCGAGGATTCATCTTGAACCTTGAAATTTTTTTCAATGATATCCCACACATCTTGAGATCTTAGTAGCTCCTTCATCCTCCAATTGTCATAGTTGTTCTTTGTGAGCATCAACATTTAGAAAGGGAAACCTCCATTCACCATCTTTTGAAGACCTTGAAGTTCTGATACCATTTTTTTTGGAAATAAGGCATTTTATGTTTAGGAAAAGTATGTCGAAATATTAGAGGCTTGACTAGAAACTTGATAAGTAGGAGAATTTTTTATAGAGGAGAGAACTTTATATTTTTGCTTGAAACAAATATGTGGTATTACATATCTATTTATAGTACTCTAAGACGAACTTTAGACACACTAATTCTTGAGAGTTCTCAACTCTAGAGATCCAAAAGTATTCTAAAAAAATACTACAATCATAAGAAATATCTAAACACTACAAACAATACAAGAATTCTCTAGATATATTAACCAAAATTACTCACGCTTAAAATAACTAAACCCAAATAACCAAATAATAAAGTTAGGCTCAAATCAAGTTTATATTTCATCAACTTTCATATTAGACTAAATGTGTGGTGTGTTACTTTGAAGATATTATTGATCTAACAAATATTGGGATGTGCCACATAGTACTACATGTGATGAGATAAATTTAGAATTATACTTGATGATGTGTTATAATTATAATTGATGATGTGTTGTTATAAATATTTGATACAACAAATTTAATATATTATATAAAAGCTAATAAATATATTGATTAAGAAAGTTGTGTTATTAAAGATAGAATGTTGCTAGTAAAACATGATTATCATCTATTCTTACATGTACCCACAAGATTAAGGTGGTAACCACACAGCTAGCCCAATTGCCGAACGGGACAACGTAACCATTTAGAAACTTATCTATATATGTAATAGCTGTTGTGGTGACTGGTTTTTTTATCGGTTGTTTTAAAACAATGAAGTCTCCACCTAATTTTATTCGTTCTAAAAAGAACGGGGAAATATAGATAAAACCCGCGAATGATGGATAAGGCTACTTAGACCAAAAGATATGATTCGGAGTCGATTATAAGGAAGGTATTAGCACCTCTTACATTCATCGTATTGATAATCATACCCCAATTTTGACCTAATATACCACCATATATTTGCATCATTTCATAACTAACAAATTTCTAAAGATTCATAGCATTCATGTGTCAATTAGGGTTTCACCGATTTTCATCCGATTCAAGAGCTAACCAATTAGGGTTTGAGATTTTCTCACTCCATTTGATCTATCTTGATCAAATCTTCAACCTTAAATCCTCGGATATCAAATTTTCACAGATCAATCGAGGATCGACCAATTGTTTTTGGAGCATAGGCATTCTCCGATTTTTGAGCAAAGGAATAACTTTTTGGATAGAGTCATTATATCTTAGATATAACATCTTGACCTAATTTCTGGATTCAAAACATCACAGAGGTTCATAGAATTCATCAGTCAATTTCAGAAACGTCTGGTGAAATTTCATCTGCACAGAAAAGTCAAACTTTGACTTTTGGTCAAATTTTTCAAAACAAAACTTTTTCCATCATCAAAATACTTCAAATGATCCATCATGATCATCAAAAATCAAAGAATTTGGAAAAGTCAACAAAAGTCAAATTTCTATAACTTAGAAAAATTTCTAAGTGTTGAAATTTTACATTTTTTCCAAACTTCAAGCCATTTTTTCACCTAGTTCCAATTGGAATTTGAAAAAACTCAAAACATGAAAGTTGTAGATCATGAAAAAATATTTCCAAAATGTCCAAGAACTTCAAAATCCATGGAGGCTAGCTATGTTTTTGAAATTGAAACCAAAGGTTCCATGAAACTTAAATTTCAAAGTTCACAACTTCAAATTATAGGTCATTTTGTGTTTTTTCACTTAAACCACTTGCAACCTTGCCAAATGGATTGATTGAAATGATAAACATCAGCTTGAAGTAATAATTGGATGAGATAGGATCAAAGTAAAATTGAGCACATGGTGAAAAAGGAAACTTCCTTTGTGACAAATACCATTCTTACCCTTTAAGCAAACTTTGATTCACCAAATGGCTTGTACTTCCTTGCCTAATCTTTTCGCCTCTTGCCTATAAATAGCTCTCAATTCAAGCCCAAAACAACACCAAAATCAATACACAAATCCATGCTTTTCTTCTTTCTTGAAAATCAAGCAATTAGTGCAAAGTTGAGAAATATAGCATTTTGAAAATTCAATGGAAACATGATGAAAATTGGTGTCCAACATGTTCCATGATCATTAACAAACTTGTTCCAAACTTAAAAACAAACTGAACTGAACTGAAAATCAGAATTCCATTTCCATTTTTTCAAAACTTTAAAACTGACTTAGGAATCGAATTGCAAGTTTGGCTTGATCAATTGTTGTTCTAATGATTCATACACCTTCCATGAACATCATGGAGTTGATATAAAACAAGAATAGCAATCTGTAACACCATTAACTTCGATTTCGAGTTCTGTTTCGAGCTGATTGCAGGTTGACTTGAGTGGAGAGATTGAAGCAAGTTCAAAGCAAGCAGGCCATCTCTAAAGCATCCTCACATGCCGCTGGTACTCTAAGGATCAAGAAATCGCAATCGAAGTGTTTAGAATGTGTTTCGATCTCAACTTTCTGTGTTAGAACACGAAACTGGTTCTCTTGATTCCTTGCACCAATTGACAAAAACTCTTGGCCATTTGTTTCGTGACTAACACTAATAGCCCTCAATAAAATCAAACAATCGCTCAACATACATCATTTAATTTAGATTTTTCAGTTTAGGGTTCATACGTGTTCTTCGAATCGAAATCATTCTAGGCTTAATATAAATGAAATTAACAAGCATCTTCATGTTCGTGGCATAAAATCGATCAAGTTTGGTTTTTACATCGTGCCATTTGGTTGAGAAACGAAGGAGATAGCTCAATTGAAATCAAAATCAAACAAGCCCGTAAAATTCGTGTTCTTGGTGTTCTTCGCTTTTGAAAATTCAAATTAACCAATATAATATTAACGCGTGTTTTAATCCACTAACAACTCAAACGTGTTTGGCCCATGGTTCATGGCTTGCTTTTAAGGCTTTGTGACACGCCAGATCACCTCATGGTCATGGGTTCAAAACCCAAAGAAGACCATTCTTTTACAAAGCTTTCAATTTTTCATGTTTTCTTCAAAACTTTCCAATACCATATCAACACGTGCTGGTCCACTAACACTTCAAACGCTGGCTCATTGGTCCCGCTTGCTCTTAAGGTTCTTCCACGTGCCCCACTCAAAGGTCATGGGTTCAAAACCAAGAAGACCATTCCTTTTACAAAACTTCATTTTTTCATGTTTTTTATAAACTTCAACAATTTTTAACCAATCAAAACTTCTATTTTGAGATGATTTTTTGCACACTTGTCATTTAATATATATATTTTATGATTATGTCAAAAATCCAAAAACTTTCTATCCGATTAAATTTAATCGAGTTAAAACGATGTTCAACACTTTCAAAACACCTTTAAAGGTGAATTTTTCAAGTTTTCGATTCGATTCTTTTCAAAACTTCTCATAAGTGAACTCACACTTCAAAAATTTCAAATCATTCTTCAAAACTTTTTCATCAAAACTTGCATCTTTTACCATAATCGATCCAATTCAAAACGATAAAACCGAATTCATTTCTTCTCGAATTTCTCGATCGATCATGGGCCTCCTCACTTGTAAGTCCCAAAACATTCTTTTTATGTATATATTTCTTTATACATATTCATTTCTTTATGTACAATTTTTCATCTCAGATATAATACTGTATAAACTTTCTTCCGCTTGTTCTTTACACTAAACACCATTGATTTTGAAAGGAGCATTATTCCCTGTGAAACTTTCAAATCAATGGGCCACCCTTATGGTGTAAGTCCCAACTTTATGTACATATTTAGTTTTATTTGTACATATTCAAAACATCTTTGTCAATATTCAAACATAAACAAATTTCTTTCATTTATTTTCATTCGCTTGTCTATGTACCGAATCCATTGGTTCTAAAGGAAGGTTTCCCGAGTAAATTTTTTAAACCAATGGGCCTCCATCACGTGTAAGTCCCATAACATTCTTTTATATAATATTTCCTTGTACATATCAAACTTTTGTCAAACATTCTTTTCAAAACTTTTTATCCGTATATAACATGATATTTTTTTTCAAAACTTTTATCCGTATATAATATGATACTTTTCTTTTGAAAATACTTTTACGTATAAACTTTGATCAATCATTTCGCTTTCATCTCGATACTAAATACCATTGGTATTGAAAGGAGCATTATTCCCTGTGAAACTTCTTTCAAATCAATGGGCCTCTTACGTAAGTCCCAACCTCCTATGTACATTCATCTTTCTCGTACATAAAAACTGCTCGTACATACTTCATTCCTTGTACACGCTCAACTTGTGAATAATCAAGTTACGCTGCTTTAAACGTCTGCTCACACACTTGTTTATATTTCATAAACCGCTGTAAATAAACATCATGCATTGTTTATATTTCCTTCATAAACTCGCGAATACATATCATATATCACACACACACACACACATGCTTATACAATGCCTAATAAATAACATAACAATTAGACTAATCAATAGGTTCCTGTAGTTTAGCCTCCGCTGGGCTTCATACAAGACAATTCATCATCAAGATGAGTTAGCCTCCGCTTTATACAAGATAACTCATCCCCATGAGTTTAGCCTCCACTTGGGCTTCATACAAGATATTTTTATCTCAGCAGAGTTCACCCTTCTTAGGCTTTGTACAAAGAAACTCTCTCCACAGAGTTAGCCTCCGCTAGGCTTCAGATAAGACAACACCCCCGCTGAGTCAGCCTCTCCTGGGCTTCGCTCAAAAGAACTCCTCATTGAGTTTAGCCTTCGCATCATACAATGAAAGAGATAGAAATCTCTTAACAGCCTCCTTGGGCTTCCAATACAAAGAATCACCCGCTAAGATAACCTCGAAGGATGGTTTCCTTGAAATCACTTTCAAATTCCCAATGAGTAAAATTTTGAAATTGCTTTTATTCAAAGAAAGGATGATTTCTCTGAAATCCCTTTCAAGCCAAAGCCGCCCATACCCTATAGCTTCCTCTCGAGCCTACAAGGACCCTCGATGACCCTCGATGACCCTAATGCCTCCTCGGCTAACAATATAAGGACCCATGGGCTCTTGAAGCATCCCTTTAATCCAATCAATTTCTCCTAGATTTAGACATCTATCATCTCTATGGAAGAAGTATCTCATCGTTGCATCACATATACCAAAAACTTTTCAAACTTTTTTTTCAAACTGCTTAAACAAAACATCTCTTAACAAGAAGTGGTAACGCTTGTACACTCAAGCAAAACACCCAATACTTACAGCTAAAAGATTCAATCATCTTTTTCAAACATCTTTCTTAAACATGTAAGTGGTAACGCTTGTACACTCAAGCAAAACACCTAATACTTACGATGAAAGATTTTAAT
Source organism: Vicia sativa (assembly GCA_021764765.1). Lineage (NCBI taxonomy): Eukaryota > Viridiplantae > Streptophyta > Magnoliopsida > Fabales > Fabaceae > Vicia > Vicia sativa. The sequence goes on along the minus strand of CM038795.1, from coordinate 161,150,727 downwards.
CAATCAAACTTTTCAAAAATGTATGTGATGAAATAGATTAGATACATTTTCATTAAGATGACATTTGTCTGTCTCTTACTAACATCCCGCTGCTTTCCACTAGCATAAGTGGAACTACGATTGCTCGACTTTCTCAACATCCTTTGAGAATACGAGGCACAAGGTCTCATCCTTGCCGAGCAAATTTCTATCTCCCTGCACTAAACAAACCATAGAACCCTCAGATCCGAGCTACAAATGCTGATTCCCACTAGATATGTATGCGTAAGATCCATAGATCTTTATGAGCACAATAATAACAAAACCTAGAATCCCACATAATCATCGCTTAAAATCCAAAGGAGAAACTTTCCCAATCATAGAAATAGCAATTAAAAAACACACAACATATCAAATGTATTCATATATAAAGTCAGATAACTACATATATTTAGGGTGCTCCATCTATTCCCTTTATATACCAATCCCCTTACTCGTATCTCCCCAATGCGTTACGCCTAGTTTGCGCTTAGTCGTTACGCATACCAATATCAATCGAGGGTATTTCACTTTCCCTTTTCATAATCATTAAATCATCTTTCTTGTGTTGAAAATAATAAAGCTTGATGCTCAGGGTATCTTTATAAACAAATCAAAAGATTTAAATCGCTATGCATCGTAAGATCCGAACTCACGTCAGATCCTCATGGCCACCTTTAACGCGAACAGAAAATGGCGACTACTGGGAGTACTGAAATTTTGATTTTTCAAGAAAAGAAAACGCTACATTCGTCCGAGAGCACCAAGCTTTTTTGTTTTCAAAAAGAAAAGAAAGGGATAAGATTTTCATATTTTGCATATATCTGCTTTTTCTTTATTGTGTGTTTCGCGATTTCACTTGATGGAAAGAAATCCTAACCCGGATTTAAGAAACATTTTAAGATCTAGGTGGAGGTATTAATACGTGAGCAGCTCAATGCTTTGTTAATATTTCCCACAGTGGAGGTTGTCTGAGGGTATTGTGTTTGAGCAAGTAATTGCAAAGACGCTCAGATTTTGGAGAACTTAAGAAGTCGAGTGGATCAGAGAACACATAAACCATCCCGCCATTAGGATGTAGTGTAGATTATTCGGTGTAAGCCTAGAGTAATTGTCATGCGATACTACGATCAAAGTAGTTTCTCTTGAAAATATTATTGGACCATCGAGTATTCACCAAATCCAATAATGTTTTGAAGGGGAGTGTTGAGCTCAGATATCGTGAGAACCCGATTCATATGAATAAGCCCTTAGAACTTAACCCCGTTGATTCTTATCGCTGGCTTCATGCTCGTGACTTTAACGCTGCTCGTGTGTATAACTACTAACCATGTTTGTTGCATTCATGCATTCATGCATTCATTCAAAAAAAAAAAACAAAAAACTTCATTTTCTCTCCATTTCCAAAGAATTTAGAGATGTCTTTGTAAAATATTTTAGGTTAGAGTGATGGACGCCGAGGAAGATTCACCAAAAGATAGCTTTTAGGATTCTCGACGAGGAAAGTTGAAAGAGTTAGCATCCTTGGTGAAGATCCTTCGATTTCGTAAAACGCTATGGAACTCTTTTAACTCTTCCGAACGCTAACGCCGATGAAGGACTTCTCAAAACTTTCGCTCTCTACGATCCAGCCTATCGTTGCTTCACTTTCCTCGATTATCGCTGATGCCTACTTTGAAGAGTATGCGATATCCTAGGAATCTCAAGATTTACAAGGTGCCTTTCAATGGTTTGAAGCCATTCCTAAGTCACAAGTCATTGCAACAATGACTCATTTAAAGAAACCGAGATAGACAAAACCTAACTACCGTGAGGAAAACTCTTAGGACTAACTTCAAAGTTCCTAATGGAGAAGGCTCTCAAGTTCTCAAGTCGGTAGTATGGTAGCCTTTGAAGCTATTTTAGCTTTACTCCTCTATGGATTGGTGTTGTTTCAACGTCCCAAATTTCGTTGATATCAACGCCATAAGGATATTTTTGATTGGAAACCTGCTCCCACTTGGTGATACGACGCCTCTATTCATCATAGGAATCGCAAGGAGACGGAACTATCGTGTTGTGTACTGTTTTCAAATGGATTGTCTCACACCGCCTAAATCTCCTATCTTCCACGAAAACAAAGACGAGTGGCATTGGTCCGTAAGACTCATGTCTCTTACAAACGATTTATATCCATTGGTATACCTTGGCAAACAATGAGATGGAAATCATTGAGAGTGTGGAGAATTTGCCAATGTACCTCTCATTGGTACGAAGGAGGAATCAACTACAACCCATTCCTAGCAAAACGTCACCGGATACGCAATTCGTAAACCTCCGCTTTACAAGAGAAAGCTACTTTATCATGAAGGAGAGGATTCCCAAGGATCAAGGCTAGGATGATCAAAGCTTGGCATCACATCCGAAAGAAAGGAAAAGGTAAGGCAAAGAATTGTGTAGCCATGGAAACCTACACTCTTGGATAAAGAAAAGAGCTAAGGAATTTCAATGCCTTACGCTTATGAGGATCCCATGTTCTCACCGCCCAAATCGACAGATTTTCCCGCCAAAGTCGTGGAGAATACCAAGAAGCCTTGACCAAGATAAGGTTTGAAGGAAGCTTTGGAAAGCAAATTCCTTAAGACTAACTTTGAGAAGCTCAAGAAGCAAGTCAAAGATCATGAAAAGACGCCTACTTCCGATGAATGGCTCATGGAGAAAGATGAGAAGATTCGCTGTAGGATAACGCCATCCGTAAATACGTCAAGGAAAGGAAAAGAAAGCTTGAGGAAATGACAACCAAGAAGCCCGGCCCCAACGAGTGGAAGAGAGTCATTAGCAAGCTAAAAGCGAGAAAGCCAAACTAAAAGCTCACTATGGAAGGAAACTCAAGTCAAGTCGATCAAGTTTTGATCGCCATCCGACGAAGATGTTTAATTAGTTTAATTTAGTTTGTAATCATTTATTGTATCATTTGTGTGAGCAATGCTCCAACAAAAAACAATTGTTGTAATCTTCCTTCATTAATCAATAAAATTTGTGTTTTCCATCCAAATATTTGCCAGAAATATCTCTTTTAGCGTAAATTCTTTGGAAATTTCTTTTCTTTACAATCATATTCATGCATCATGCTTTGCATTTAAGTCTACCATCTAGAGTCTAATCATTCACAGTTTTGAACTGTCACTTTTCCAGATAGAAAATTGTCAAGCTGTCGCGTCTTAGAGTTTCTCGACTGCGTCCGCAGCCAACTCGAACGTACGACACCCGATCAAAAAGAAGAAAAGTAATGGAGAATTTTGAGCAAGAAAACGTTGAACTCCGTAGTACTGTAACTACGCTACAAGAAGAAGTGGAAAGACTCACATCTTTGGTCAACTCGCCACAAACAAGAAAGTCAACAAGCAAAGATCGAAAGTATAAAACCAAGAGAACTTCAGAGGATACTACTACTCCAGCGTCACCGTCAAGAGTTCACCTTTCAAAGATGCCGTAGGGCTATCCATGGGAATGCCTTTAACTCGCATTGGAGTTCGCCAACCGACTTCTCAAACAACCTCGCTTGAAATACCTACTTTAAAGAAAACGCTACGCTCACTCCACATCGTGGAATGACTTTTCCACAGTAACAATGTCGTTTCTCAACCGATCATGTTGAACTCACCAGAGTGCACACTACCGCAGACGAAGAAGTTCATCACACTCCGTGAAATAGAAAGAACGCCTGGTTCAATGGAAAATCTCCGTGAACAACTCCTCAAAATGCAAACGAGATAAAACGATTCAAGGGAAAGAATTGTTTGGGAAAAGCGCCAGATCTCGCTTAGTCCTCGTGTGAAAATATCGCAAATTCAAAATCCGGATTTTGAAAAGTACAAAGGGAATTCTTGTCCTCGTAGTCATCTCACAATGTATGCTAGGAAAATGTCTACGACAATGAGGATCATCACCGTTAATTCATTACTTCCGTGATAGTCTCACCGTGCAGATCAAGTGGTACATGGGTTTAGACAAAGACGAATATCCAATCATTCAACGACTTAGGTAAAGCCTTTGTCCAAAGAATACAAATTCAACTTGGATATGGCTCGATAGGATCAACTCCGCTCCATGTCTCAAAAGGAAAGAGAGACATTCAAGGAATATGCGAACGATGGAGGGAAATTGCTGCCCAAGTCAATCCGCCTTGAAGAGAAAGAGATGACTAAGGTATTCTCAACACTCTTGGTCCATTCTACTATGAGCGAATGATCGCTAGCGCCCCGAGACTTCAACGAAATGGTAAGCATGGGATGCGACTAGAAGAAGGGTTCTGACAGACGCCTAACCAAGGAAGAAGGATCTTCTAGTAATACCAAGAAAGTTGGAACCAGCTTCCCAAGGAAAAAGAACATGATTTAGGAATGGTATCCCGAGGAAACCACGCAAGAATGTCATTCAACAACGACAAGTAGCTGCCATAGCGCCCACCGTCAACACAACTCCGTGAATTGCTCCGCATTTCAACAAAATCAACAAACTCAAAATTTCGCCAATGTGCTCAGTAGCTTCACAACTAAACCGACGCCGGGTCACCTGGCCTCGACCCAATTCCCATGACGCATACGTAACTTTATCCTACCGATAGAAAGGAATCTAATACGCATAAGGTTACCACCTCCGTCCCTGAAAAACTACCATGGTGGTACAAAGTCGACATGTCTTGCCCTTTTCACCAAGGGGCACCGTGCCATGACCTTGAGCATTGCATAGCATCAAGGCGTATACAAAGATTAGTGAAGGCTAATCTTCTTTCCTTCGTAAATACAAGTCCGAATGTGCAAGCCAATCCACTTCCCACCCATAGTGGACACTCAAGAATCTAATGCTAAGGAATACAGACAAGTACCTTGTCACGTATGTAAACTTAGTCAAAGGAAACTTAGTGCATCTTCATGAAGCATACAAGCTCATGAGCACCTTCACTAAGCATGATTATGCACTTGCTATATCTCTCCAAGAATATCCATGGATGTCCCACCATAAGAGCGATATTCAAAGATTTGTTAGACATTGGTGATTTACAAATTTACGTAAACCGAGATGACCATGACGATATACATAGGGCATTTTCCGCATGAGCTTTTAGTCTCGTGATATCAACTCGGAAAATCCCAAGTAAACGTTGGATCCCTTGTTTTAACATACCCGAGCATTTGGAGATCGCATGCTGGTTCCAACATTCCAACATCTCCTTTGGTAATTTGCCCACCGGTCCTGCTCCATACAGCCTACTAGAGCAATTCCTTACCAATATCATGCAACCCGATAGAAGATGGAAAGAGAAATCTCCCCACGCTCCAGCCTAATGTCAATATAACGGAATCGGACGAGTGACCGTAGTGGACGAGTTCATGCTCCAGACCACCAAAACCGCCTCGCAATTCCTCGTTGTTAAAATAACCTTAGCATATCTCACGAGAATCGCAACGATTCCCATTGCTAACCCAAGCACAAACATTGGCTCTACTGATAGAACCAACATCAACTCAGACTTTGACGAGATCCTGAAACTAATCAAGAAGAGTGAATATCGAGTCATAGACCAATTGATGCACTCTTCAAAAATTTCAACATCGCTTTACTCCTTAACTCAAGCTCACCGAGAAGCTTTGATGAGAGTACTAGACCAGCTTATGTGGATCACGATGTGACTACTGCATCAATTTGAGGGATCGCTCCAACATAACACCGCAATAACTGAGTTTTAGTGACGAAGAACTTCCTAAGAAGAAGGAAAGATCACAACTTGGCCTTGCACATCTCGATGATTTGCCACGATTCCCTATCCAATGTATTGTGGATACAGCTCATCTTTAAACGTAATGCCAAAACGCCGCTTAGCTTACAAAGGAACGCCAATGAAGTTCAACGACATCATAGTAAGAGCTTTTGATGGATCGAAAGTCGCTTATTGGTGAAGTTGATCTCCGATGACAATCGCCCTCACACGCTCCAAATTACCTTCCAAGTTATGGACGTGCCACCGTGACATGTTGCTTGCTAGGAAGACCTTGGATCCACGATGCGTGAATTCTACTTCCATCGAAATTAAAATTCACAAGAAATGGAAAGTTGGTGACCATCACCGTGAACAAGCTTTACTTGTAAGTCATCTATCCCCTCCTTCATCACCGCTAATGACATTGAAGCGCCGATCTCCCGTAAAATCCGCTAGAAGATGAATCTACTAAAAAGATCATCTATCTCTTCATATAAAGAAGCGCACAAATGGTGAAAGATGGCAATACTCAAGGATGGGGACAAGTTATCAAACCCGCCAAGAATGAAATGAAAACCTGACTTGGGTTCACACCGTATTCTACAAAAACAAGAGAAAGATGAAGCACTTCCCGATTAAGGAAGTATTTCACACGGAGGTTTCTTAAACCCTGCTCCGCAAGAGGTTAATGTTGTAACCATTGAAGAGGATGAAGATGATCCATCCGAATCAAGAGTGGAGCACTTATTTGAATAGCCCCGAATATGTGTCTCAAGAGGAATCATATGCACCGATCGATCAATTCAAAGACATGTCCCCAAAGAACATGAAAATCCACCACCCTCGCTGAAATTTGGGATACCTGGGAGAACCAAGTGGCAAATACGACTACATGGTGAAATACTAGTAAAGCTCAAAAATTCGGATCAAGATATCCAACCCACGATGGGGTGATGACTTTGACTACCCTAGTCAATCGTAAGAGGAATACTGCTTCTCAAACTAATCAACAGATCGAGGTCCCAAATGAAGATCTCGCTTCAACACGTCTGTGGATTTCACCAAGCCGATCCTCGTTACCACTACATTAACATGATCACCAAGATCAAGAGTATGATTCAGATACGATGCGGAAAGTGTCACGACAACGAGTCTCTTCACTCAAGACCGGAAGGAACATCCCCAAGATTCAACACAAAGATCAACAGAAGTACAAAGGCTATCTCTCATACTTCCCGATCCGTTAATCAAGAAGATTGCTTTAGCAGACCAAAGGCAAAGGCCATCGCTCGTAGTCCTCAAAGCCTCGCCACCAAAGAATCAAAGTTTACTCGAGGGTTAAACCAAGCGGAAAATTACCCGAGTACCTCGACTTCCGAGGAGTTCGCACTATTGGAAACCCGCTGAAGTTAGGACTAATGTTCATAGCTCTAAGTAGTTTATCTTTGCTTTTGTTTTGAACTCTCCCGCCCAAAGCGAAGAGATGTTTTATAGGGTTAGCTTTTAAATAATTTCTCTTTGTCTTGCCCAAGACAAATGAGTTTGTATTTTAGGGCCCTGTTCATACTGTGAAACATAAATAAAATGCGTTGCTTTGTTTCCACACTGTGTTTATTTTCATTTTACCCTTTTCTCGAAATGATAATCCTAAAAACACAAAAAAAAATCATAATGAAAAAATTAATCTGCAACACTTTCACAAAAAAAAATGATGATAAAAACTTTTTTTAATCAAACAATAATCAAAAATGCAGATTAAACAAATGGACAAATCCATTGAAAGCAGTAACTCTACGCTCTCTCTCAACTTTGAAATCCCGTGCGAAGTCGCCGAGGAAGAAATTAAAAAAAGAGATCCCGGATGAAATTTCTAGGTTGCTAAGGCACGAGGAAAGGATCATTCAACCTCATAAAGAACCTCTAGAAGCAATCAACTTGGGTTCTGAGGAAGATAAAAAAGAAGTGAACATCGGAGCTTCACTCGACATCAAACGTTTCCTTAAAACACGAGAGTACCCACTTGGGGCATCGTACAAGGATAAGAAAACTCTGAGGAGGCTTTCTAGGAATTTCTTCCTGAACGAGGATGTGCTATACAAAAGAAACTTCGACATGGTTCTCGCCGATGCGCCGACGACAAGAAGCATACGATCATCCATGAAGTGCATGAAGGGTCCTTCGAACCCATTCAAATGGGCATGCAATGTCCGTGAAAATCTTAAGAGCAGATACTATTGATAACGATGGAATCTGATTGCGCAAACACGCCAAAAGATGTCACAAGTGCGATCTACGCAGATAAGATCCATGTGCCTCCGACTCTACTCAACGCTCTCTCCTCTCCATGGCCTTTCTCCATGGGCATCGACATGATTGGAATGATTGAACCAAAAGCGTCCAACGGACATCGCTTCATTTTGGTGGCTATTGATTACTTCACCAAATGGGTCGAAGCAGCATCTTACGCCAACGTCACAAGACAAGTGGTTGTGAGGTTCATCAAGAACAACCTCATTTGCCGATATGGAGTTCCGAGCAAGATCATTACAGACAATGGATCTAACTTGAACAACAAAATGATGAAAGAACTGTGTGAGGAATTCAAGATTGAGCATCACAACTCGTCTCCTTACCGGCCAAAGATGAACGGCGCTGTTGAAGCAGCTAACAAGAACATCAAAAAGATTGTCCATAAAATGGTCATCACTTACAAAGACTGGCATGAAATGCTGCCATTTGCTCTGCATGGGTATCGATCAAGACGCACTTCAACAGGGCAACCTTTTCTCTAGTATACGGCATGGAAGTAGTGCTCCCCGTAGAAGTTGAGATCCCGTCAATGAGAGTTCTCATGGAAACTAAGTTATCTGAGGCTGAATGGTGTCAAAGCAGATACGACCAACTGAACTTAATTGAAGAAAAGCGCCTGACCGCTCTGTGTCAAGGACAACTTTATCAAAGAAGAATGAAGAAAGCTGACAAAAAGGTCCGACTCGTGAATTCCGAAGGCGACCTCTGCTTAAAAAGATTCTCGTTTTTCAAACAGATTCTAGGGCAAATGGACTCCTAATTACGAAGGCCCATACATCGTCAAAAGAAGCTTCTCCGCGGTGCTATGACTCACAACCATGGACGGTGATGAACTCCCGCATCCCGTGAATGCCGATGCAACAAAAATACTTTGTCTAAAAACAAAAGAACAAGTAAGTCGAAACCCGAAAAGGGCGGCTTAGGCAAAATGAGCGCTCGGTGGATTGAAAACTGAAAAGGCGATCCGTGCAAAAATTAGAGACAATAAATGAGATTATCCCGATAGATCGAAAACCGAAAGGGCGATCTAGGCAAAAACAAGGATACAAAATGACAAAGTAATCAGTACATCAGATCTTGTCCACATGAAGAATCTTCCATCAACGGATCTTCAATCAACTCTTCTAAAGCAACAAGCGCAGTGGGAATTCAAAGTTGTTAGGGATAGTAGCGGTTATTTGCTTTCAATGTAGCCTTTTCCCAATAAATTATCATTTCCAACTTTTGTAAATAGTTCATGGAATCACGCCTTTGGCTGATCACCATTCTATCAATAAATTTGAGCCTTGTGCCTTTGTTTGCAATTCTTGTTTATTCCGTTTTGCAAAATAACGCTTTTATTGTGAAAATCACTTTTTGAAACTAAAATGTTTTAAATGAATTTTTACTTCAAAATTTTGAAACAAAAGCAAAATTCTCCTTTGAAACTATGAACACGGAAATAACTTCAACCGTTTTTCCAAGAGTGTTTCGATCCCCAGTGGAGTTGCCAACTACTACAGCAATTTTCTCCTCAACGGAAATCTTCAAAGGACGGTATTCTTATCCAAAAAGAATCCCCAATCAAGTTGCCAATGAAATGCTTTTCTCTGAAAGTGTAAAACATGCAACTCAAAATCTTCATCAGTGAATGTTTACACCAGTGCTGTAATCTTCACCAAGTATTTGTTCGAACTGTGATGCGGTCCTTTTCCCCAAATATCTCTTTAGATGTCTTTGTCAAAGTAGTGTTAGCATACATATAACATTCATGACATTCATACATAATAGCATCATTCATTGCATTTTTTTTGCATTCCTCGAAATGTTTGCTTCCATATCACTGATGTAAATCACACTTACTCATGGGTACAAATTTATCCTCAGAGAGTCTCGCCAAATAGAAAAGATACATTTCTTTTTATCCTGCAGAGTATCCCCAAACAGAAATGCATTTTTCTTCACCACATTCCCAAACCGAGATCATTCCTCATTTGGAACAATGTCTTGATTGACTGCTTTTCGGCTCATTCCCGAATAGAACCTCGCTCTAATCAACAAAGCAATAAGCAATAGTCTCATTGTCTCGAGCCGCTTATTTTCATTCCTAAACTTGTCATAAAGTTTGTTCTTCTCGACAAGGTCAAATCATGACCGCATTTGAAATTCCTCAGCTTGTCTTTCTGTTAAAAGGAAAACCTGTGTTTTCTGATCAAAAATGCCCGCATCTCCTCAAAAAGAGAGATCCTCGGCAAAATTGTATCCAAGAAAATAGAAGCTCATCTTCGAGTTCTGCTTTTCATCGTCTGTTATTCACAAAGTCAATATTCAAGAATTTTCTTAAAAAAAAAAGTTACCTTGTTATAGTTATCACTTTGCTGATAATTGGTAACATCTTCAAAACCCATTACCATACTATATCACAAGGCTGATAATTGGTAATATCATTTCCACTTACCTTAAACATTGTCACAAAGTCGATGTAGGTAATCTCTTTGTTTCCCAAATGTATATTCACATTCTCTGTGAATCATTCTTTCCCAATAAACATATTGTTTGTTTCCAAATGATAGGATTCTCTTTCTCAAAACAGATCGAGTCATCCTCATAAAATTTTTTCCCATCATGTCATTTCTTTGACATCCTTTGGGTAAAACTTTTTAATCATTTTGCATCATCCGCATCTTTTGGTATCTTAGGTCCAAAATTTACAGATTTCGATATTTATATCTTTACACTATCAAAACGAAGATATTCATCTTCATCTCTCGTGTTAAAGAAACTTAAATAGGGCATCTGTATACCCCAATTTTTGACCTAATATACCACCATATATTTGCATCATTTCATAACTAATATAAAGATTAATCGTATAGCATTCACGTGTCAAAATTAGGGTTTCACTGATTTTCATCCGATTCAAGAGCTAACCAATTAGGGTTTGAGATTTTCTCACTCCATTTGATCTATCTTGATCAAATCTTCAACCTTAAATCCTCGATATCAAATTTTCTCACAGATCAATCGAGGATCGACCAATTGGGTTTTGTCGAGCATAGGCATTCTCTCGATTTTTGAGCAAAGTGAATAACTTTTTTGATAGAGATTGGTCATTATATCTTAGATATAACATCTTGACCTAATTTTTGGATTCAAAACATCGTAGGTTCATAGAATTCATCACCAATTTCGTAAACGTCCGTGAAATTTCATCGCACGTAAAAGTCAAACTTTGACTTTTGGTCAAAATTTTCAAAACAAAACTTTTTCCATCATCAAAATACTTCAAATGATCCATCATGATCATCAAAAATCAAAGAATTTGAAAAGTCAACAAAAGTCAAAATTTCTATAACTTAGAAAAATTTCTAAGTGTTGAAATTTTACATTTTTCCAAACTTCAAGCCATTTTTTCACCTAGTTCCAATTGGAATTTGAAAAACTCAAAACATGAAAGTTGTAGATCATGAAAAATATTTCCAAAATGTCCAAGAACTTCAAAATCCATGGAGGCTAGCTATGTTTTGAAATTGAAACCAAAGGTTCCATGAAACTTAAATTTCAAAGTTCACAACTTCAAATTATAGGTCATTTTGTGTTTTTCACTTAAACCACTTGCAACCTTGCCAAATGGATTGATTGAAATGATAAACATCAGCTTGAAGTAATAATTGGGATGAGATAGGATCAAAGTAAAATTGAGCACATGGTGAAAAAGGAAACTTCCTTTGTGACAAATACCATTCTTACCCTTAAGCAAACTTTGATTCACCAAATGGCTTGTACTTCCTTGCCTAATCTTTTCAGACCTCTTGCCTATAAATAGCTCTCAATTCAAGCCCAAAACAACACCAAAATCAATACACAAATCCATGCTTTTCTTCTTTTCTTGAAAATCAAGCAATTAGTGCAAAGTTGAGAAATATAGCATTTTTGAAAATTCAATGGAAACATGATGAAAATTGGTGTCCAACATGTTCCATGATCATTAACAAACTTGTTCCAAACTTAAAAACAAACTGAACTGAACTGAAAATCAGAATTCCATTTCCATTTTTTCAAAACTTTAAAACTGACTTAGGAATCGAATTGCAAGTTTGGCTTGATCAATTGTTGTTCTAATGATTCATACACCTTCCATGAACATCATGGAGTTGATATAAAACAAGAATAGCAATCTGTAACACCATTAACTTCGATTTCGAGTTCGCTTCGAGCTGATTGCAGGTTGACTTGAGGAGAGATTGAAGCAAGTTCAAAGCAAGTGCCATCTCTAAAGCATCCTCACATGTCTGTACTCTAAGGATCAAGAAATCGAATCGAAGTGCTCTAGTGTGTTTCGATCTCAACTTTTCCGTGTTAGAACACGAAACTGGTTCTCTTGATTCCTTGCACCAATTGAAAAACTCTTGGCCATTTTTTTCTGACCAACACGAACAATAGCCCTCAATAAAATCAAACAATCGCTCAACATACATCATTTAATTTAGATTTTCAGTTTAGGGTTCATACGTGTTCTTCTAATCGAAATCATTCTAGGCTTAATATAAATGAAATTAACAAGCATCTTCATGTTCGTGGCATAAAATCGATCAAGTTTGGTTTTTACATCGTGCCATTTGGTTGAGAAACGAAGGAGATAGCTCAATTGTGAAACCGAAAATCAAACACAAGCCCGTAAAATTCGTGTTCTTGGTGTTCTTCGCTTTTGAAAATTCAAATTAACCAATATAATATTAACGCTGTTTTAATCCACTAACAACTCAAACGTGTTTGGCTCCATGGTTCATGGCTTGCCTTTAAGGCTTTGTGACACGATCACCTCATGGTCATGGGTTCAAAACCCAAAGAAGACCATTCTTTTACAAAGCTTTCAATTTTTCATGTTTTTTCAAAACTTTCCAATACCATATCAACACGTGTGTGGTCCACTAACACTTCAAACGCGCTGGCTGGTTGGTCCCTGGCTTGCTCTTAAGGTTCTCTGCCACGTGCCCCACTCAAAGGTCATGGGTTCAAAACCCAGCAAGACCATTCCTTTTTTACAAAACTTCATTTTTTGATGTTTTTTTTATAAAACTTCAACAATTTTTTAACCAATCAAAACTTCTCATTTTGAGATGATTTTTTGCACACTTGTCATTTAATATATATATTTTATGATTATGTCAAAAAAATCCAAAAAACTTTCATCTGATTAAATTTTAATCGAGTCGAAAACGATGTTCTGAACACTTTTCAAAACACCTTTTAAAGGTGAATTTTTCAAGTTTTCGATTTCCGATTCTTTTCAAAACTTCTCATAAGTGAACCTCACGCTTCAAAACATTTTCAAATCATTCTTCAAAACTTTTTTCATCAAAACTTGCATCTTTTACCATAATCGATCCAATTCAAAACGATAAAATCAATTCATTTCTTCTCGAATTTCTCGATCGATCATGGGCCTCCCTCACGGTGTAAGTCCCAAAACATTCTTTTATGTATATATTTTCTTTATATATTCATTTCTTTATGTACAATTTTTCATCTGCATAATATGTATAAACTTTCTTCCGCTTGTTCTTTACACTAAACACCATTGATTTTGAAAGGAGCATTATTCCTCGTGAAACTTTTTCAAATCAATGGCCACCCTTATGTGTAAGTCCCAACTTTATGTACATATTTAGTTTTATTTGTACATATTCAAAACATCTTTGTCAATATTCAAACATAAACAAATTTCTTTCATTTGTTTTCATTCGTTTGTCTATGCGCTGAATCCATTGGTTCTAAAGGAAGGTTTCTCCTGAGCGAAATTTCTTTTTTAAACCAATGGGCCTCCATCACGTAAGTCCCATAACATTCTTTTATGTACATAATATTTTTGTACATATCAAACTTTTGTCAAACATTCTTTTCAAAACTTTTATCCGTACATAACATGTATTTTTTTCAAAACTTTATATCCATATAATACGATACTTTTCTTTTTGAAAATACTTTTACGATAAACTTTGATCAATCATTTCTGTTTCATCTGTATACTAAATACCATTGGTATTGAAAGGAGCATTATTCCCTGTGAAACTTCTTTCAAATCAATGGGCCTCTCATTGTAAGTCCCAACCTCCTATGTACATTCATCTTTCTCTCGTACATAAAAACTCGCTCGTACATACTCATTTCCTTGTACACGCTCAACTTGTGAATAATCAAGTTACGCTGCTTTAAACGTCTGCTCACGTACACTTGTTTATATTTCATAAATCTGTAAATAAACATCATGCATTGTTTATATTTCCTTCATAAACTCTAATACATATCACATATCACACACACACACACACTGCTTATACAACACTAATAAATAACATAACAATTAGACTAATCAATAGGTTCCCGAGTTTAGCCTCCGCTGGGCTTCATACAAGACAATTCATCATCAGATGAGTTAGCCTCGCTTGGGTTTATATAAGATAACTCATCCCAAGATGAGTTTAGCCTCCACTGGGCTTCATACAAGATATTTTTATCTCCAGCAGAGTTCAGCCTTCTTAGGCTTTGTACAAAGAAACTCTCCCCACGAGTTAGCCTCCGCTAGGCTTGATAAGACAACACTGCTGAGTCACCTCCTCTTGGGCTTCGCTCAAAAGAACTCCTCATTGAGTTTAGCCTTCTCGGCATCATACAATGAAAGAGATAGGAAATCTCTTAATGCTCCTCTTGGGCTTCCAATACAAAGAATCACCCGCTAAGATAGAACCTCGAAAGGATGGTTTCCGTGAAATCACTTTCAAATTCCCAATGAGTAAAATTTCCTGAAATTGCTTTTATTCAGAAAGGATGATTTCGGTGAAATCCTTTCAAGCCAAAAGCCATACCCTATAGCTTCCTCTTGAGCTTCATACAAGGACCCTCGATGACCTCGATGACCCTCGGAATGCCTCTTGGGCTAACAATACAAGGACCCATGGGCTCTTAAAAGCATCCCTTTAATCCAATCAATTTCTCCTCGAGATTTAGACATCTATCATCTCTATGGAAGAAGTATCTCATCTGTTGCATCACATACAGTCAAAAACTTTTCAAACTTTTTTTTCAAACTGTTTTCAAACAAAAACATCTCTTAACAGTAAGTGGTAACGCTTGTACACTCAAGCAAAACACCCAATACTTACAGTTAAAAGATTCAATCATCTTTTTTCAAACATCTTTCTTAAACATGTAAGTGGTAACGCTTGTACACTCAAGCAAAACACCTAATACTTACGATGAAAGATTTTAATCAATCAAACTTTTCAAAAATGTATGTGATGAAATAGATTAGATACATTTTTCATTAAGATGACATTTGTCTGTCTCTTACTAACATCCCGTTGCTTTCCACTAGCATAAGTGGAACTACGATTGCTCCGACTTTCTCAACATCCTTTGAGAATACGAGGCACAAGCTCTCATCCTTGCCGAGCAAATTTCTATCTCCCTCGACCAAACAAACCATAGAACCTCAGATCCGAGCTACAAATGCTCGATTCCCACTAGGGATATGTATGCGTAAGATCCATAGATCTTTGCGAGCACAATAATAACAAAACCTAGAATCCCACATAATCTACTATTTCTTAAAATCCAAAGGAGAAACTTTCCCAATCATAGAAATAGCAATTAAAAAACACACAACATATCAAATGTATTCATATATAAAGCTGTAGATAACTACATATATTTAGGGTGCTCCATCTATTCCCTTTATATACCAATCCCCCTTACTCAGAAGAATCTCCCCAATGCGTTACGTCTAGTTTGCGCTAGTCGTTACGCATACCAATATCAATTGAGGGTATTTCAGCTTTCCCCTTTTTCATAATCATTAAATCATCTTTCTTGTGTTGAAAATAATAAAGCTTGATGCTCGCGGGCATCTTTATAAACAAATCAAAAGATTTAAATCGTTGCGTACCAGAAGATCCGAACTCACGTTCGCATCCTCATGGCGCGTCACCTTTTAACGCGAACAGGGACCCATTTAGTTCGTGTGTGTTTAAGTGTGTTTATTGAAATTTGCTAACTTATAAGTTTAAGAAAAGAGAAATAAGAATGGTCTTTATTTATGGGTTTTTGAACTCACCAAAGACATCGCTTCTTGTGCCTACGTACTCCCTCGTGCAATGGGAAAGTCAGAGTTCCGTAGTTCCTCTTGAAAATGTTTATGTTGGTTGTGTTGATTTTATAATAAAAATATTGCATTAGACATTTCAAATACTTGAACTTTGACTTGTTTAGTTTGTTTGAAAAGCTAAGTCTTTGTTCGTATTTGAAATGGATATTGCATACTCTTTGTAAGAAAAGAGTTTGATGGTCGCATATGAGCGAAAAAAGAAATTGATTGAGTTGAATTAATTTTAAGTGGGTGAAAAGTACCAAACAATAGGACTAGAATCCTACGATTCAAATACTAGAAACCATATGAGCTAATGCTCAGACGAGTCGTCTATCACCCCAAAAAGGTTTTCTTATGAAAAAGTGAGTGAAGTGAAACAAAGTTCACGTTATTAAGAGCGTTTCAACAATTGGACTAACATCCAACGATTTAAAGACTTGGAGTTAATTTGGCACAAGTTTTCAAACAATTGGTCTAGCAACCAATGATTTAAATACTTGGGTTTTATTGTGAAAAGGAATTTTTGAAAAGACACTCGACGTTGGATCGAGGTTTGGAACTTTGATTATAAAAGTGTTTTGAGGTTTGGTATATGGACCAAAGAGGGATGGAATCGGGTCATGATTAATCAAGTATATGAACTTAATTAATCTTGTAAGGGTAGGTGCTCCTACCGCCTAACTATGAAACCCTTATGCATGGATAATTGGTGTATAAACCAAGATTTATTCGGGTTATGGTTAATCAAAGCAAACAAGGGCTTTGATCAACCTTGTGAGAATGACCATGTTCATTCCCAACTATGAGACCCTTTTGGAATTTGGCTTATGAGCCAAGAGGATTTAAGAATCCGATTGAAGAAATAAAGAGGTAAGAAAACAAGCGGGCCCATACAAGGTGGCCATATGTATGCTCCTAGAAAGTGGGACTAGCGTGACACTAGTATTCTAAACGACCGATTGGAACAATCGATTGGATAGTTGTTGCTGTAGAAAAGCCATGGACCAAACTATGAATGTGTGCGAGTATGCACTGTGTATGTATACCTGTTCATTGATGAGGAGCCCAAGAGGAGGCTATGTGTTCTAATTGCATGATATAGGCGAATTAAGCGGTAATTAAAAGACACAAGGAAATAAAATCCTAAACTATTACAAACCATATGGGGATGGGGATACAGTTTATGAATGGGGATGTATCAAACCTGGAAGTGCGAAGAACTTAAATAAATAAGCAATACAACCAAATCAAATTAAATTGAAATAACTAAATATCTTCATCGTGTGGTGCGAGAAAATGCTTCAAGTGAACTTCAAGATCGGACAAAGCTTGGCACATCAGATGAATATCAGATAAAGATCCCTACATTGCACGAGATACAAACGAAACTAATGCGGAGAGCTTGCAAAACTCAAGTATCGATTATTGCATTTTATTAGATTAATTAGAATAAATTTATGTAAAAGCTATAATCATATTGGATGTTACTCGCTTCGGGAACTCGATTCGGTGGAGGATGTGAAGGAGGAGGTGTGGGACCATTTTGCTAAGAAATTTAAAAAGTTAGAAGGGGAGAATTTGACTCTTGAAGGTATGGAGTTTGATAGAATTAGTAGGGAAGAAAATGAGAGCCTTGATACCCCGTTTCAAGAAGAGAAGCTTAGGGAGGCGATTTGGGATTGCGGTAACTCCAAGAGTCCGGGCCCCGATAGTTATACCTTTCTTTTCATCAAAAGATGTTGGTACTTCCTAAAGGAGGATTTCATTCATTTCTTTAAGGTTTAAGTATGTTTTTGGTCCCTCTAAATATTTCCTTCAAAGAATGGTCCTCCTAAAAATTTTAATTTTAACTTTTGGTCCCTCATGACAAAATCGTAGCTAAAATGGTCTATAATGTCGTCACTAAATAAAAAACCGTCGCTAAAACCGTCGCTAAGTTGTAAGAACTGTCGCTAAAATCTTCGCTAAGTTGTAAGAACCATCGCTAAATTGCAGGAGGGAAAATTTAAATTTGAAGGAAAATTTGCAGGAGGGCCATTCTTTGAAGGAAAATTTAAATTTGACTTGTAAGGCTTGAAACTTGACATGGTGATCCCTTGAAGCATATGATGAGGGATGATGACCACTTCTAGCATTGGAAATCCATTTTGACTTGAGAGGAGAAAAAACCTAGTTGGATTGATTGCTTAGGAGAGGGTTTGTCTGGTCAACCTTTGTGAAATCTTTGAGTATGGAGTTGTGAATTGTCTTGAGAAGTAGGAGGGCAAACTTTGGGGTATGATAGTTGCCCCTGTTCAATCTTCTTGTACCATAAGGGTTAGATTGGTATACTTGCCTTTCGTGACCTGAAGGTACAAGATGATTGAACACTCGAGTACACCTGAAAATTTGCACTTGTTGTTGTATGGGATCGTCAGTTGACGATACGCTGGAATGGGCTTATAAATGCCACTTGGAGAAGCCGATGTTGGAGAGTGAGTCGTACGCTAGACTCTGTGTTTGTCTTTTGGATGAGAGAAATATCAGAGATGGGCTTAAAGATGCCATCCAGAAAGATGATGATGTGTAGTCGGAGATGGGCTTAAGATGCCATCCGGGGCGGTTGATAATAAGAGAGAGTCAGAATAAGCCTTTTGTCTTGGTTATTTCTGAGATGGATAGTTGTCAGAATGTAGATAGTTTTTCCGTATTGTTTCGGATACTAATCTTTGACATGTTGTGTGACACCCCAAATAATTTAACTATTAAATAATTAGAATTTTAATTATTAATTTAATTAAAGGTTTAATTATTGGTATTTTTGAATTAATGGATTTAATTAATTAATTAAATAAATGGGAGTGTTGGAGGTGTGAAGTGGAATTGGGAGGTATTAGAGTAAAAGGCTCTAATTATTCTAATTATGTTATTTTATTTAATTGGAATAATATAAAGGAATAAATAATGGAAAGTGAGAAGAGGAATTAGAATTTCATTCTACGTACTTTTGAGAAGAGAAGAGAAAGAGGAGAAAAAGCCAAATCGTCAGAATTTGAAGATTCATCGCGAGGTAAGGGGTGATTTGATCAGATTATTATGCCTTATAGGTTTTGATAATCAATAGAATGAATTGATCCGTTAGGAATCTCAAATTAGGATTCTAGGTTGTGCCCTAACGTTATGATCCGACGTAAAAACTTCAATTGGAATTGTTATGAACGATTAATTTGTGTAGGATGATCGTAGGCTAAGTAGAAAGTATAATTGGTGGTTAATTGGATGTGAAAATACATGATCTAATTCTGTTCTGTGATAATATGTAGTTTGGTAATGAATGGAATCAATGGGAATTGGAAAACAGTGGAGAAATAAACTATTTTTGTGGAAAAATCGCAGTATGGGTCGACACATGGGACTATGGATCGATGCAAGTAGGAAAATCTTTGAAAACGAGAGGCGTGGGAAAAGCATGCATCGATGCATAGAGTCATGCATCGACACATAAGGCAAAAATTGAAGCTATGCATCGACACATACGTGTTATGCATCGATCCATACTGAACAAAAACTGAAAAATGCCAAAATTTTAATTGTATGCATCGACGCATACGATGCATGTGTCGACACATGCTGTTTATGTATTGATGCATAGGCTTATGCATCGATGCATACTGTGCTGGAACAGAATGGAACTTTCTGAAAACGGTTTTGGTCATATCTTTGCGATCGTAACTCCGATTTAGGCATAGTTGGTATCGTTAGAAAGCTTAGAACGAGTACTATCTATTAAAAACATTTTCAAAACCAGTAATTGAGATCTTGAAGGATTGTTTTGGCTTCTGTAGGAAGAATCCGTTGTAATTCGTGATTGTGCCATTAACTTTGAGTATACTTGTTGTATGTTAATTCAGTATGTTGTAATTAACGTTATATGCTCATGACTTACTGTTATCATGTGCTGTTGTTGGTGTTGGATTTGTGTGAATAATGCTATGTGATCATATTCCGTATTTGGATTGTTCCATGCTTTTGACGTGCATGCATATGCATTCCGGTGATGGTTAATTCCCATTGTGTGGAATTGGACCTGCAGAGCCAATACCGTACCCAGTGGATAGTGGTGGTGAGACTGGATTCTTGACCCAGTAGTGTATGGGCGAAACGTTGTTAGCTCTGTTTCCATGGTGTAAGCGGAGCAGGGTGTGAATTTAGTTCACGTTTGGTACCACATACATAGAGTCTGCATTGCATATGTAATTATAACATGTTAGGATGGTTTCCAGTGTTATAATTGCATTGATTGTTGTTATATGCATAATGATCTGTGTGAATTGTATTTGTGAATCGTATTCTGATGATGCTAATGAGGGTGGAATAATGTATTAATTGTTTTATTATTTTAAAGAAACGTATAATGCATTTTAATTGTTGATGAAATCTCTCCCTTACTTTGATGATTTCAAATTGAAGTGATTAGCTGCTCAGGAATTGGTGAGGATGGCTTATAGAGCTGTGTTATTTAGATAGTCCGCGTGTCAGTGTCATGCTCTGGTAGTTGTAACACGGGGGAACGATCGCTTTGGAATTTTAAGAATTAAACTTGTTTCTTTTGAGTTTATGTTTGGAATAACTATGAATTGTGTTTATTCCGGGTTTTATGTTATTTCCGCTGTGTAAAACAGAATTGTTGGTTGAATTTTTTAATAAAGTTCTTCAGTAAATGCATGACTACTGTTATGACTGTTTTATTACTTTAAATTTTTAATTGTGACGCCCTTTCGTTATGTTAAAACTCTGATTAAACATATAATTCGCGGGGAAATTAGAAGGGGTGTTACAATAGTGGTATCAGAGCATAGTCGGTCGTGTCTTAGTGTCGTTACCCCTTTTGTATGCGACTAGTGCATGGTAATACTGTCGATACTTGTGTTCTAATGTGACTGTTTTGTAATGTTACAGAACAATGGCCGAAAGAGGTAACGGAAGAGACGATGTCGCTATTGTCAATCCTGGGAATGTTAATGGTGTGCTGGAGGAATCATTGGAGTGGTATTGGTGCTGATAGACAACTGGGGAATTTTCAGAGGAACAATCCTCCATTGTTCAAAGGCACTCATGATCCCGAAGGTGCTCAGAGATAGTTGAAGGAGATCGAGAGGATCTTCCGAGTGATTGACTGTGCGGAAGAGCTGAAGGTGAGGTATGGTACTCATATGCTGGCAGAGGAAGCTGATGACTGGTGGGTTGCTACAAGGACTGAAATGGAACAAGATGGTGTTGCACTAAATTGGGCTTTGTTCAAGAGAGCTTTTCTGAGGAGATACTTTCCTGAAGATATTCGGGGCAAGAAGGAGATTGAGTTTGAGCTCTGCAAAGGCAATAAGACTGATGGTGCTTCAAATTTCCGAGTTGGGTACTATGCTCATTACAACAACGATGCGTATGGAGAATTTTCCAAATGTATCAAGTTTGAGAATGGTCTTCGTGATGAGATCAAGCAGGGTATCGTATCGATTCAAGGTTTTAATTTGGTAGACTGTAGTAGGATTCTAGAAGAGGATCTTGCTAATACTCGGACAAATGCTCGAGGGTATGTTGATCATAAGGGATAGCAACAGATGGATCGTGGGAAACCTTATGATAAGAATAATTAGAGGTCTGGTGGTTGGAAGAAGCCTAGTGGGGGAGATTCTAGTGCTCCTATCAAGTGCTACAGATGTGGTGAATTAGGGCATCGAGCTAATGAATGCAAGAATAATACGAGGAAGTGCTACAACTGTGGGAAAATTGGTCATGTAGCTACAGATTGCAGAGCAAGGAAGGTAACTTGTTACAACTGTGGCGAAGAGGTCATATCACCGCAATGTACTAAGCCAAAGAAGGAAATGTCGTGGTAAAGTGTTCGCTTTGTTTGGATCGAGACTGCCGATGATCGGTTGATTAAAGGTACATGTTTTATTAATGGCATACCTTTGATTGCGATTATTGATACTAGAGCGACACATTCTTTTATTGCTTTGGATTGTGCTAAAAGATTGAACTTGGATATTTCTAATATGGATGGAAGTATGGTTATTGACACTGGGTTCAATGACTACTTCATTTGTTTGTAGGAATTGTCCTATTGTGATTTTTGGTAGAGGTTTCGTATGGATTTAGTGTGCCTACCGTTAGAACAACTTGATATCATTCTTGAATGAACGTTGGAATTCAACCAGTTCATATCAACTGCTTTGAGAACATGGTTATTTTTCCCAAAAGGTTAGTGTCAAGATGTGACTAAGTCGGTTAAATGATGAATTCAGTTAATGATGGTGTTGTGGTGTTTATGTTGCATTCTTCGACGGAGGTGAAAGGAAAAAGCGTGATGAATGAATTTTGTGAATGAATTCCCGTATGTTTTCGAAGATGTTAGTGAATTGCCACCTGAGAGAGAAGTGGAGTTTACTATAGATCTGATTCCTGGAACTAGTCTGGTGTCGATGGCGCCTTATCGCATGCCGACATCTAAATTATCTGAGTTGAAGAAGAAGTTAGAAGAGTTACTTGAGAAGAAGTTCATTCGTCCTAGTGTTTCGCCGTGGGGTGCTCCTGTGTTGTTGGTTAAGAAGAAAGAGGGTTCAATGAGACTGTGTGTTGATTACAGTCAGTTGAATAAAGTTACAATCAAGAATCGGTATCCATTGCCGAGGATTGATGATTTGATGGATTAGTTAGTTGGAGCTTGTGTATTCAGCAAGATTGACTTGAGATCTGGATACCATCAGATTCATGTGAAGACGGAGGATATTCAGAAAACTGCATTTAGAACGAGGTATGGACATTATGAGTATTCCGTTATGCCGTTTGGAGTTACTAATGCACCTGGTGTTTTCATGGAGTATATGAACAAGATATTTCATTCGTATCTTGATAAGTTCGTGGTAGTCTTTATTGATGACATTCTGATCTATTCGAAGAATGATGAAGAGCATGCAGAACATCTTAGAGTTGTGTTGGAATTGTTGAAAGAGAAGAAGCTTTATGCGAAGTTGTCTAAGTGTGAATTCTGGTTAAGTGAAGTAAGCTTTCTTGGTCATGTGATTTCCAAGAATGGCATTGCTGTTGATCCTACGAAGGTAGAAGCGGTATCTCAGTGGGAAGCGCCGAAGAATGCTTCTGAAATCCGTAGTTTTCTTGGTCTTGCAGGTTATTACAGAAAGTTCATTGAAGGATTTTCGAAGTTAGCTTTGCCGTTGACTAAGTTGACAAGAAAGGGTCAAGTGTTTGTTTGGGATTCTTAATGTGAGAAAGGATTCCAAGAGTTGAAAAAGAGGTTGACTAGTGCTCCAATTCTGATTTTGCCGAATCCGGCAGAATCTTTCGTTGTGTATTGTGATGCGTCATTGATGAGATTATGTGGTGTTTTGATGCAAGATAAGCAGGTAGTGGCTTATGCTTCAAGACAGTTGAAGGTCCATGAAAGGAATTATCCGACTCATGATTTAGAGCTGGCAACTGTGGTATTTGTGTTGAAATTGTGGAGGCATTATTTGTATGGTTCTCGATTCGAGGTATTCAGAGACCATAAGAGTCTGAAGTATTTCTTCGATCAGAAAGAGCTAAACATGAGGCAGAGAAGATGGTTAGAATTTCTGAAGGATTATGATTTTGGTTTGAATTACCATCCTGGTAAGGCAAACGTTGTTGCTGGTGCATTGAGTAGGAAGTCCTTGCATATGTCAATGTTGATGGTTAGTGAATTGGACTTGGTTGAACAATTCAAAGATTTGAGTTTGGTGTGTGAGACTACTTCTGATAGCGTTAAATTGGGAATGTTGAAGTTAACCAGTGGTATTCTGGAAGAGATTCGAGCTGGGCAGAAATCTGATGTTGGTTTAGTTGATAAGTTGACATTGATTAACCAAGGTCAAGGAGGTGAATTCCGAATTGATGAGAATGGTGTTATGAGATTCGGTGATAAGGTGTGTCTTCCGGATATTGCAGAACTTCGGAAGAGTATTTTGGAAGAAGGACATCGTAGTGGATTGAGTATTCATCCCGATGCTACTAAGATGTACCATGACTTGAAAAAGTTATTTTGGTGGCCTGGAATGAAAAAGGAAATTGTTGTGTTTGTTTATGCTTGTTTGGTTTGTTAGAAGTCAAAGATTGAACATCAGAAACCGTCAGGATTGATGGAGCCGTTGTTTGTTCCAGAGTGGAAATGGGATGGCATTTCTATGGATTTTGTGTCTGGTTTTCCGAGGACAGCGAAGAATTGTGATTCTATTTGGGTTATTGTTGATCGGTTGACAAAATTTGCTCATTTTATTCCAATAAGAATGGATTATCCTATGGAGAGATTGGTAGAATTGTATGTTGAGAAGATTGTAAGTTTTCATGGTATTCCTTCTAGTATTGTGTCGGATAGAGATCCGAGGTTTACGTCTAAGTTCTAGACAGGATTGCAAGAAGATTTGGGGTACTAAGTTGAGGTTGAGTTCCGCTTATCATTCGTAGACAGATGGTCAGATGGAGAGAATGATTCAGTCGTTAGAGGATTTGTTGCAAGCTTGTGTGTTGGAAAAAGGTGGAGCATGGGATAGTTATTTGCCATTGATTGAGTTTACCTACAACAATAGTTTTCATTCGAGTATTGGTATGGCTCCGTTTGAGGCGTTGTATGGTAGGAGGTGTCGGACACCGTTGTGTTGGTTGAACGAGAAAGTGTTGTGATTGGACCGTAGATTTTCCAAATGACTTCGTAAAAATTAAGATGATTCAGGAGAAGATGAGAGCTTCTCATATTCGCCAGAAGAGTTATCATGATAAGAGGAGGAAGGATCTCGAGTTTAGTGAAGGAGATCATGTGTTTATGCGAGTTACTCCGATGACTGGTATTGGTCGAGCTTTGAAGTCAAAGAAGTTGACTCCGCGCTTTATTGGTCCGTATTAGATTACCAAGAGGGTTGGAAGAGTTGCTTATCAGATTGCTTTACCGTCGTCTCTTGCGAGTTTACATGATGTCTTCCATGTATCTCAGTTGAGGAAGTACATTGCTGATCCGTCTCATGAGATTCAAGTAGATGATATACAGGTACGAGATAATCTGACTGTTGAAGCATTACCTACGAGAATTGAAGATCGAAAGTTGAAACATATGAGGTAAAGAGATAGCTGTGAAAGTAGCTTGGGAGGACCAGCATGTGGAAATGTTACTTGGGAACTAGAGAGCTAGATGAAGGACTCGTATCCCGAACTTTTCGTCTAAGGTATGTTTTTGAGGACGAAAACTCTTTTTAGTAGGGGAGAGTTGTGACACCCCAAATAATTCAACTATTAAATAATTAGAATTTTAATTATTAATTTAATTAAAGGTTTAATTATTGGTATTTTTGAATTAATGGATTTAATTAATTAATTAAATAAATGGGAGTGTTGGAGGTGCGAAGTGGAATTGGGAGGTATGAGAGTAAAAGGCTCTAATTATTCTAATTATGTTATTTTATTTATTTTATTTCATTCTACGTACTTTTGAGAAGAGGAGAAAAAAGAGGAGAAAAAGCCAAATCGTCAGAATTTGAAGATTCATCGCGAGGTAAGGGGTGATTTGATCAGATTATTATGCCTTATAGGTTTTGATAATCAATAGAATGAATTGATCTATTAGGAATATCGAATTAGGATTCTACGTTATGCCCTAACGTTATGATCCGACGTAAAAACTTCAATTGGAATTGTTATGAATGGTTAATTTGTGTAGGATTATCGTAGGCTAAGTAAAAAGTATAATTGGTGGTTAATTGGATGTGAAAATACATGATCTAATTCTGTTCTGTGATAATATGAAGTTTGGTAATGAATGGAATCAATGGGAATTGGAAAACAGTGGAGAAATAAACTGATTTTGTGGAAAATTGCAGTATGGGTCGACACATGGGACTATTGATCGATACAAGTAGGAAAATCTTTGAAAACCAGGGGCGTGGGAAAGTCTTGTGAAAATTGAAGTGAAAATAAATCTTTAGATAATCTGATAATATTTTAAGTGAATATAACTCTTTAGAAAATCTGATGAAATTTGAAGTGAATATAAGTCTTCAAAAAATCTTATGAAAATCGAAGTAAACATACATCATAAGTTAATCTGATGAAATTTGAAGTGAATACAAGTCTTCAGAAAATCGTAGAAATTTGACGGAAATATGAATCTTAAAATAATCTGATGAAATTGGAAGTGAACATATGTCTTTAATAAATCTGGTGAAACTTGAAGTGAATATAAGTCTTCAGAAAATTAGATGAAATTTGTAGTGAATATAAGTATTCATAAAATCCGTTAAAATTGAAGTGAATATAAGTCTTCAGAAAATCTAATGAAATTTGAAGTGAACTTAAATATTAAGATAATCTGATGAAATTTTAAGTGAATATAAGTCTTCAGAAAATCTATTGAAATTTGAAGTGACTATAAATCTTCAGAAAATCTGGTGAAAATTGAAGTGAACAAAAATCTTAAGATAATCTGATGAAATTTTAAGTGAATATAAGTCTTCACAAAATCTGATGAAATTTGAAGTGAACATACATCTTAAGATAATCTGATGAAATTTGAAGTGAATATATGTCTTTAGAAAATTCGATGAAATTTGAAGGAAATATAAATCTTAAAACAATCTGATGAAATTTGAATTGAATATAAGTCTTCAGAAAATTAGATGAATTTTGAAGAGAATATAGGTTTTCAGAAATCTAGTTAAAATTGAAGTGAACAAAAATCTTAGATAATCTGATGAAATTTGAAATAAATATAAGTCTTCAGAAAGTCTTTGAAATATGAAGTTAAAATAAGTCTTCAGAAAATCTGATGAAATTTGAAGTGAATATAAGTCTTCAGAAAATCTGGTGAAAATTGAAGTTAAAATAAATCTAAAGATAATCTGATGAAATTTTAAGTGAATATAACTCTTCAAAAAATTTTATGAAATTTAAGTGAATATAAGTCTTCAAAAAATCGAAGTGAACATACATCTTAAGATAATCTGATGAAATTTGAAGTGAATATCAGTATTCAGAAAATCTGATGAAATTTGAAGGAAATATAAATCTTAAAAAAATATGATGAAATTTGAAGTGAACATATTTCTTTAGAAAATCTAGTGAAACTTGAAGTGAAATAAGTCTTCAGAAAATTAGATGAAATTTGAAGTGAATATAAGACTTCAGAAAATCTGATGAAATTTGTAGTGAATATAAGTTCGTAAAACGGTGAAAATTGAAGTGAACATAAATCTTAAGATAATCTGATGAAATTTGAAGTGAATATAAGTCTTCACAAAATCTGATGAAATATGAAGTGAATATAAGTCTTCTAAAAATATTATAAAATTGAAGGGCACATACATGTTAAGATAATCTAATGAAATTTGAACTGAATATAAGTTTTCACAAAATCTGATGAAATTTGAAGGTAATATAAATCTTAAAAAAATCTGACGAAATTTGAAGTGAATATAGGTCGTCAAAAAATCTGGTGAAACTTGATTGAATATAAGTCTTCAGAAAATTATTTTAAATTTAAAGTGAATATAAGTCTTCAGAAAATCTGGTTAAAATTGAAGTGAATACAAGTCTCGAAAACTGATGAAATTTGAAGTGCATATAAGTCTTTGAAAATCATAAAATTTGAAGTGAATATAAGTCTTCTAAAATTAGATGAAATTTGAAGTGAATATAAGACTTCGTAAACTGTTAAAATTGAAGTGAACATAAATCTTAAAATAACTCAATGAAATTTGAAGTGAATATAAGTCTTCAGAAAATCTGATGAAATTTGAAGTGAATATAAGTCTTCAGAAAATCTGTCGAAAATTGAAGTTAACATAAATCTTAAGATAATCAAATGAAATTTTAAGTGAATATAAGTCCTCACAAAATCTGATGAAATTTGAAGTGAATATTAGTCTTCGAAAAATCTTATGAAAATTGAAGTGAACATACATCATAAGATAATCTGATGAAATTTGAATGAATATAAGTCTTCGTAAAAATCGATGAAATTTGAAGTGAATATAAGTCTTCAGAAAATCTGATGAAATTTGTAGTGAATATAAGTCTTTAGAAAATCTGGTGAAAATTGAAGTGAACATAAATCTTAAGACAATGTCATGAAATTTGAAGTGAATATAAGTCTTCACAAAATCTGATGAAATATGAAGTGAATATAAGTTTTCAAAAAATCTTATGAAAATTGAAGTGCACATACATCTTAAGATAATCTAATGAAATTTAAACTGAATATAAGTCTTCGTAAATCCGATGAAATGAAGGAAATATAAGGCCTAAAAAATCCGATGAAATTTGAAGTGAATATAAGTCTTCAAAAATCTGTGAAACTTGATTAAAAATAAGTCTTCATTAAATTAGATGAAATTTTGAAGTGAATACAAATCGTCAAAAAATATGATGAAATTTCAAGTGAATTTAAGTCTTCCATAACTGATAAAATTTGAAGTGAATATAAGTCTTCGTATTAGATGAAATTGAAGTGAATAAAAGACTTTAGAAATCTGTTAAAATTGAAGTGAATATAAACTTAAAATAATCGATGAAATTTGAAGTGAATATAAGTCTTTAGAAAA
This sequence comes from Vicia sativa, assembly GCA_021764765.1. Classification (NCBI taxonomy): domain Eukaryota; kingdom Viridiplantae; phylum Streptophyta; class Magnoliopsida; order Fabales; family Fabaceae; genus Vicia; species Vicia sativa. Next base: position 161,121,932 of record CM038795.1, on the reverse strand, counting down.
TCGTTAAATTTGAATTGAATATAAGTGTTCGTAAAATATGGTGAAAATTGAAGTGAATATAAATCTTAAGATAATCATGAAATTTTAAGTGAATATTTGTCTTCACAAAATCGATGAAATTTGAAGTGAATATCGTCTTCAAAAATCTTATGAAAATTGAAGTGAATATACATCTTACGATAATCTGAAAATTTGAAGTGAATATAAGTCCTTAGAAAATTAGATAAAATTTGAAGGAAATGTAAATCTTAAAAAATATGATGAAATTTGAAGTGAATGTAAGTCTTAAGAAAATTTGTGAAACTTGAAGTGAATATAAGTCTTCTAAAATTAGTTGAAATTTGAAGTGAATATATGTGTTTGGAAATCTAGTTAAAATTAAAGGAACTTAAATCTTAAGATAATCTATGAAATTTGAAGTGAATATGTGTCTTTAGAAAATATGATGAAATTTGAAGTGAATATAATCTTCATAAAATCTAGTGAAAATTGAAGTGAAAATAAATCTTAAGATAATATGATGAAACTTTAAGTGAATATAACTCTTCAAAAATCATGAAATTTGAAGTGAATATAAGTCTTCAAAAATCTTATGAAATTCAAAGTGAACATACATCTTAAGATAATATGATGAAATTTGAAGTAAATATAAGTCTTCGTAAAATCCGTGAAATTTGAAAGAAATATATATCTTAAAAAATCATGAAATTTGAAGTGAACATTTGTCTTAGAAAATCTAGTGAAACTTGAAGTGAATATAAGTTTTCAAAAATCGTTAAAATTGAAGTGAATATAAGTCGTAAAATCTAATGAAATTCAAGTGAACATAAATATTAAGATAATCTGAAATTTTAAGTGAATATAAGTTCGTAAAATCTAATGAAATTTGAAATGAATATAAGTCTTCATAAAATCTAGTGAAAATTGAAGTGAAAATAAATCTTAAAATAATATGATGAAATTTTAAATGAATATAACTCTTCAAAAAATCTGATGAAATTTGAAGTGAATATAAGTCTTCAAAAAATCTTATGAAATTCGAAGTGAACATACATCTTAAGATAATATGATGAAATTTGAAGTGAATATAAGTCTTCAGAAAATCCGATGAAATTTGAAAGAAATATAAATCTTAAAAAAATCTGATGAAATTTGAAGTGAACATTTGTCTTTAGAAAATCTAGTGAAACTTGAAGTGAATATAAGTTTTCAGAAAATCTGGTTAAAATTGAAGTGAATATAAGTCTTCAGAAAATCTAATGAAATTTGAAGTGAACATAAATATTAAGATAATCTGTTGAAATTTTAAGTGAATATAAGTCTTCAGAAAATCTAATGAAATTTGAAGTGAATATAAGTCTTTAGAAAATCTGATGAAATTTGTAGTGAATATAAGTCTTCAGAAAATCTGGTGAAATTGAAGTGAACATAAATCATAATATAATCTGATGAAATTTGAAGTGAATATAAGTCTTCAAAAAATTTGATGAAATATGAAGTGAATATAAGTCTTCAAATAGTCTTATGAAAATTGAAGTGCATATACATCTTAAGATAATCTGATGAAATTTGAACTGAATATAAGTCTTCAGAAAATCTGATGAAATTTGAAGGAAATATAAATCTTAAAAAAATATGATGAAATTTGAGGTGAATATAAGTCTTCAAAATATCTGGTGAAACTTGATTGAATATAAGTCTTTAGAAAATTGGTTAAAATTGAAGTGAATATAAGTCTTTAGAATATCCGTTAAAATTAAAGTGAATACATGTCGCCGAAAATCGATAAAATTTGAAGTGAATATAAGTCTTCCAAAATTTGATAAAATTTGAAGTGAATATAAGTCTTCGAAAATTAGATGAAAATTGAAGTGAATATAAGATCGAAACTGTTAAAATTGAAGTGAACATAAATCTTAAAATAATCATGAAATTTGAAGTGAATATAAGTCTTCTAAAATCTAATGAAATTTGAAGTGAATATAAGTCTTAGAAAATCATGAAATTTGAAGTGAATATAAGTCTTCAGAAAATCTGGTGAAAATTGAAGTGAACATAAATTTTAAGATAATCTGATGAAATTTTAAGTGAATATAAGTCCTCAAAAAATCTGATGAAATTTGAAGTGAATATCAGTCTTCAAAAAATTAGATGAAATTTGAAGGAAATATAAATCTTAAAACAATATGATGGAATTCGAAGTGAATATAAATCTTTAGAAAATCTGGTTAAAATTGAAGTGAACGTAAGTCTTCTAATATTTGATGAAATTGAAGTGAATATAGTCTTCTAAAATCGATTAAATTTGAAGTGAATATAAGTCTTCAGAAAATCTGGTGAAAATTGAAGTGAACATAAATCTTAAGATAATCTGATGAAATTTGAAGTGAATATAAGTCTTCACAAAATCTGATGAAATATGAAGTGAATATAAGTCTTCAAAAAATCTTATGAAAATTGAAGTGAACATACATCTTAAGATAATCGATGAAATTTGAAGTGAATATAAGTCTTCGTAAAATCGATGTAATTTGAAGGAAATATAAGTCTAAAAAATCAATGAAATTTGAAGTAAACATTTGTCTTAGAAAATCTAGTGAAACTTGAAGTGAATATAAGTTTTCAGAAAATCTGGTTAAAATTGAAGTGAATATAAGTCTTCAGAAAATCTAATGAAATTTGAAGTGAACATAAATATTAAGATAATCTGTTGAAATTTTAAGTGAATATAAGTCTTCAGAAAATCTAATGAAATTTGAAGTGAATATAAGTCTTTAGAAAATCTGATGAAATTTGAAGTGAATATAAGTCTTCAGAAAATCTGGTGAAAATTGAAGTGAACATAAATCTTAAGATAATCTGATGAAATTTTAAGTGAATATAAGTCCTCAAAAAATCTGATGAAATTTGAAGTGAATATAAGTCTTCAAAAAATTAGATGAAATTTGAAGGAAATATAAATCTTAAAACAATATGATGGAATTTGAAGTGAATATAAATCTTCAGAAAATCTGGTTAAAATTGAAGTGAACGTAAGTCTTCAGAATATTTGATGAAATTAGAAGTGAATATTAGTCTTCAGAAAATCTGATTAAATTTGTAGTGAATATAAGTCTTCAGAAAATCTGGTGAAAATTGAAGTGAACATAAATCTTAAGATAATCTGATGAAATTTGAAGTGAATATAAGTCTTCACAAAATCTGATGAAATATGAAGTGAATATAAGTCTTCAAAAAATCTTATGAAATTCGAAGTGAACATACATCTTAAGATAATATGATGAAATTGAAGTGAATATAAGTCTTCAGAAAATCCGATGAAATTTGAAAGAAATATAAATCTTAAAAAAATCTGATGAAATTTGAAGTGAACATTTGTTTTTAGAAAATCTAGTGAAACTTGAAGTGAATATAAGTTTTCAGAAAATCTGGTTAAAATTGAAGTGAATATAAGTCTTCTAAAATCTAATGAAATTTGAAGTGAACATAAATATTAAGATAATCTATTGAAATTTTAAGTGAATATAAGTCTTCTAAAATCTAATGAAATTTGAAGTGAATATAAGTCTTCAAAAATCATGAAATTTGAAGTGAATATAAGTCTTCGTAAAACCGTGAAAATTGAAGTGAATATAAATCATAATATAATCTGATGAAATTTGAAGTGAATATAAGTCTTCAAAAATTTGATGAAATATAAAGTGAATATAAGTCTTCAAATAGTCTTATGAAAATTGAAGTGCATATACATCTTAAGATAATCGATGAAATTTGAAGTGAATATAAGTCTTCGTAAAATCATGAAATTTTAAGGAAATATAAATCTTAAAAAATATGATGAAATTTGAGTGAATATAAGTCTTCAAAATATCGTGAAACTTGATTGAATATAAGTCTTTAGAAAATTTGGTTAAATTGAAGTGAATATAAGTCTTTAGAATATCCGTTAAAATTGAAGTGAATACATGTCGTTAGAAAACTGATAAAATTTGAAGTGAATATAAGTCTTCCATAAATTTGATAAAATTTGAAGTGAATATAAGTCTTCGAACATTAGATGAAAATTGAAGTGAATATAAGACTCGTAAATCGTTAAAATTGAAGTGAATATAAATCTTAAAATAATCGATGAAATTGAAGTGAATATAAGTCTTCAAAAATTTGATGAAATTTGAAGTGAATATAAGTCTTCGTAAAATCGTGAAAATTGAAGTGAATATAAATTTAAGATAATCTGATGAAATTTTAGTGAATATAAGTCCTCAAAAATTTGATGAAATTTGAAGTGAATATAGTCTTCAAAAATTAGATGAAATTTGAAGGAAATATAAATCTTAAAACAATATGATGGAATTGTGAATATAAATCTCGTAAAATCTAAAATTGAAGTGAATATAAGTCTTCTAATATTTGATGAAATTAGAAGTGAATATTAGTCTTCGTAAAATCTGATTAAATTTGTAGTGAATATAAGTCTTCGAAAATCTGTGAAATTGAAGTGAACATAAATCTTAAGATAATCATGAAATTTGAAGTGAATATAAGTCTTCACAAAATGATGAAATATGAAGTGAATATAAGTCTTCAAAAATCTTATGAAAATTGAAGTGCACATACATCTTAAGATAATCGATGAAATTTGAAGTGAATATGTCTTCGTAAAATCTGATGTAATTTGAAGGAAATATAAGTCTTAAAAAAATCTGATGAAATTTGAAGTAAACATTTGTCTTTAGAAAATCTAGTGAAACTTGAAGTGAATATAAGTTTTCAGAAAATCTGGTTAAAATTGAAGTGAATATAAGTCTTCTAAAATCTAATGAAATTTGAAGTGAATATAAATATTAAGATAACTGATGAAATTTTAAGTGAATATAAGTCTTCGTAAAATCTAATGAAATTTGAAGTGAATATAAGTCTTTAGAAAATCTGATGAAATTTGTAGTGAATATAAGTCTTCAGAAAATCTGGTGAAAATTGAAGTGAACATAAATCATAATATAATCTGATGAAATTTGAAGTGAATATAAGTCTTCTAAAAATTTGATGAAATATGAAGTGAATATAAGTCTTCAAATAGTCTTATGAAAATTGAAGTGCATATACATCTTAAGATAATCTGATGAAATTTGAACTGAATATAAGTCTTCAGAAAATCTGATGAAATTTGAAGGAAATATAAATCTTAAAAAATATGATGAAATTTGAGTGAATATAAGTCTTCAAAATATCCGTGAAACTTGATGAATATAAGTCTTTAGAAAATTTGGTTAAAATTGAAGTGAATATAAGTCTTTAGAATATCTGGTTAAAATTGAAGTGAATACATATCGTCAGAAAATCTGATAAAATTTGAAGTGAATATAAGTCTTCCATAAATTTGATAAAATTTGAAGTGAATATAAGTCTTCAGAACATTAGATGAAAATTGAAGTGAATATAAGACTTCAGAAATCTGGTTAAAATTGAAGTGAACATAAATCTTAAAATAATCTGATGAAATTTGAAGTGAATATAAGTCTTCAAAAAATTTGATGAAATTTGAAGTGAATATAAGTCTTCAGAAAATCTGGTGAAAATTGAAGTGAACATAAATTTTAAGATAATCTGATGAAATTTTAAGTGAATATAAGTCCTCAAAAAATCTGATGAAATTTGAAGTGAATATCAGTCTTCAAAAAATTAGATGAAATTTGAAGGAAATATAAATCTTAAAACAATATGATGGAATTTGAAGTGAATATAAATCTTCAGAAAATCTGGTTAAAATTGAAGTGAACGTAAGTCTTCAGAATATTTGATGAAATTAGAAGTGAATATTAGTCTTCAGAAAATCTGATTAAATTTGTAGTGAATATAAGTCTTCAGAAAATCTGGTGAAAATTGAAGTGAACATAAATCTTAAGATAATCTGATGAAATTTGAAGTGAATATAAGTCTTCACAAAATCTGATGAAATATGAAGTGAATATAAGTCTTCAAAAAATCTTATGAAAATTGAAGTGCACATACATCTTAAGATAATCTGATGAAATTTGAAGTGAATATAAGTCTTCAGAAAATCTGATGTAATTTGAAGGAAATATAAGTCTTAAAAAAATCTGATGAAATTTGAAGTGAATATAAGTCTTTAAAAAATCTGGTGAAACTTGATTGAATATAAGTCTTCAGAAAATTAGATGAAATTTGAAGTGTATATATGTCTTCAGAAAATCTGGTTAAAATTGATGTGAATACAAATCGTCAGAAAATCAGATGAAGTTTGAAGTGAATATAAGTTTTCAGAAAATCTGATGAAATTTGAAGTGAATATAAGTCTTTAGAAAATCTAGAGAAAATTGAAGTGAACAAAAATCTTAAGATAATCTGATGAAATTTGAAGTGAATATAATTCTTCACAAAATCTGATGAAGTTTGAAGTGAATATCAGTCTTCAAAAAATCTTATGAAAATTTAAGTGAATATACATCGTAAGATAATCTGATGAAATTTGAAGTGAATATAAGTCTTCAGAAAATTAGATGAAATTTGAAGGAAATGTAAATCTTAAAAATATCTGATGAAATTTGAAGTGAATGTAAGTCTTAAGAAAATCTGGTGAAACTTGAAGTGAATATAAGTATTTAGAAAATTTGTTGAAATTTAAAGTAAATATAAGTCTTCAAAAATCTAGTTAAAATTGAAGTGAACATAAATCTTAAGATAATCTGATGAAATTTGAAGTGAATAGAAGTCTTTAGAAAATCTGATGAAATTTGAAGTGAATATCAGTCTTCAGAAAATCTGATGAAATTTGAAGTGAACGTAAGTCTTCAGAAAATCTGGTGAAAATTCAAGTGAAAATAAATCTTAAGATAATCTGATGAAATTTTAAGTGAATATAACTCTTCAAAAAATCTGTTGAAATTTGAAGTGAATATATGTCTTCAAAAAATCTTATGCAAATCGAAGTGAACATACATCTTAAGATAATATGATGAAATTTGAAGTGAATATTTGTCTTAAGAAAATTAGATGGAATTTGAAGTGAATATAAGTCTTCGAAAATCTGTTAAATTGAAGTGAATATAAGTCTTCAAAAATCTAATGAAATTTGAAGTGAATATAAATATTAAGATATCTGATGAAATTTAAAGTGAATATAAGTCTTCGAAAATTTGATGAAATAAGAAGTGAATATAAGTCTTCGAAAATCGATGAAATTTGAAGTGAATATAAGTCTCTTAAAAATGAAAATTGAAGTGAATATAAATCTTAAGATAAGTTGATGAAATTTGAAGTGAATATAAGTCTTCACAAAATCTGATGAAATATGAAGTGAATATAAGTCTTCAAAAAATCTTATGAAAATTGAAGTGCACATACATCTTAAGATAATCTGATAAAATTTGAAGTGAATATAAGTCTTCAGAAAATCAGATGAAATTTGAAGGAAATATAAGTCTTAAAAAAATCTGATGAAATTTGAAGTGAATATAAGTCTTTAAAAAATCTGGTGAAACTTGATTGAATTTAAGTCTTCAGAAAATTAGATGAAATTTGAAGTGTATATATGTCGTCAGAAAATCTGGTTAAAATTGAAGTGAATACAAATCGTCAGAAAATCAGATGAAATTTGAAGTGAATATAAGTTTTCAGAAAATCTGATAAAATTTGTATTGAATATAAGTTTTCCAAAAATCTGATGAAATTTGAAGTGAATATAAGTCTTTAGAAAATCTGGTGAAAATTGAAGTGAACAAAAATCTTTAGCTAATCTGATGAAATTTTAAGTGAATATAAGTCTTCACAAAATCTGATGAAGTTTGAAGTGAATATCAGTCTTCAAAAAATCTTATGAAAATTGAAGTAAACATACATCGTAAGATAATCTAATGAAATTTGAAGTGAATATAAGTCTTCAGGAAATTAGATGAAATTTGAAGGAAATGTAAATCTTAAAAAAATCTGATGAAATTTGAATTGAATGTAAGTCTTAAGAAAATCTGGTTAAACTTGAATTGAATATAAGTATTCAGAAAATTTGTTGAAATTTAAAGTGAATATATGTCTTCAGAAATCTAGTTAAAATTGAAGTGAACATAAATCTTAAGATCATCTGATGAAATTTGAAGTGAATAGAAGTCTTTAAAATCGATGAAATTTGAAGTGAATATAAGTCTTCAAAATCGATGAAATTTGAAGTGAATATAAGTCTTCGAAAACGGTGAAAATTCAAGTGAAAATAAATCTTAAGTTAATCTGATGAAATTTTAAGTGAATATAACTCTTCAAAAAATCTGTTGAAATTTAAAGTGAATATATGTCTTCAAAAAATCTTATGCAAATCGAAGTGAACATACATCTTAAGATAATCTGATGAAATTTGAAGTGAATATTTGTCTTAAGAAAATTAGATGGAATTTGAAGTGAATATAAGTCTTCAGAAAATTAGATGGAATTTGAAGTGAATATAAGTCTTCAGAAAATCTGGTTAAAAAGGAAGTGAATATAAGTCTTAAGTAAATCTAATGAAATTTGAAATGAATATAAATATTAAGATAATCTGATGAAATTTAAAGTGAACATGAGTCTTCAGAAAATTTGATGAAATTAGAAGTGAATATAAGTCTTCAGAAAATCTGATGAAATTTGTAGTGAATATAAGTCTTCAGAAAATCTGGTGAAAATTGAAGTGAACATAAATCTTAAGATAATCTGATGAAATTTTAAGTGAATATAAGTCCTCAAAAAATCTGATGAAATTTGAAGTGAATATCAGTCTTCAAAAAATTAGATGAAATTTGAAGGAAATATAAATCTTAAAACAATATGATGGAATTTGAAGTGAATATAAATCTTCAGAAAATCTGGTTAAAATTGAAGTGAACGTAAGTCTTCAGAATATTTGATGAAATTAGAAGTGAATATTAGTCTTCAGAAAATCTGATTAAATTTGTAGTGAATATAAGTCTTCAGAAAATCTGGTGAAAATTGAAGTGAACATAAATCTTAAGATAATCTGATGAAATTTGAAGTGAATATAAGTCTTCAAAAAATTTGATGAAATATGAAGTGAATATAAGTGTTCAAAAAGTCTTATGAAAATTGAAGTGCATATACATCTTAAGATAATCTGATGAAATTTGAACTGAATATAAGTCTTCAGAAAATCTGATTAAATTTGAAGGAAATATAAGTCTTAAAAAAATCTGGTGAAATTTGAAGTGAATATAAGTCCTCAAAAAATCTGGGTGAAACTTCATTGAATATAAGTCTTCAGAAAATTAGATGAAATTTGAAGTGAATATAAGTCTTCCAAAAATCTGGTTAAAATTGAAGTGAATACAAGTCCTCAGAAAATCTGATGAATTTGATGTGAATATCAGTCTTCAGAAAATTTGATAAAATTTGAAGTGAATATAAGTCTTCAGAAAATTAGATGAAAGTTGAAGTGAATAAGACTTCGTAAATATGTTAAAATTGAAGTGAACATAAATCTTAAAATAATCTCATGAAATTTGAAGTGAATATAAGTCTTCAGAAAATCTGATGAAATTTGAAGTGAATTTAAGTCTTCAGAGAATCTGGTGAAAATTGAAGTGAACATAAATCTTAAGATAATCTGATGAAATTTTAAGTGTATATAAGTCTTCACAAAATCTGATGAAATTTGAAGTGAATATCAGTCTACAAAAAATCTTATGAAAATTGAAGTGAACATACATCTTAATATAATATGATGAAATTTGAAGTGAATATAAGTCTTCTGAAAATTAGATGAAATTTGAAGGAAATGTAAATCTTAAAAAAATCTGATGAAATTTGAAGTGAATATAAGTCTTCAGAAAATCTTGAAGTCAACATAAGTCTTCATAAAATTAGTTGAAATTTGAAGTGAATATAAGTCTTCAGAAATCTTATGAAAATTGAAGTGAGCATACATCTTAAGATAATCTTATGAAATTTGAAGTGAATATAAGTCTTCAGAAAATCCGATGAAGTTTGAAGGAAATATAAATCTTAAAAAAATTTAATGATATTTGAAGTGAACATATGTCTTTCGAAAATCTGGTGAAACTTGAAGTGAATAAAAGTCTTCAGGAAATAAAATGAAATTTGAAGTGAATATAAGTCTTCTGAAAATCTGGTTAAAATTGAAGTGAATATAAGTCTTCAGAAATAATAATGAAATTTGAATTGAACATAAATATTATGATAATCTGATGAAATTTTAAGTGAATATAAGTCTTAAGAAAATCTGATGAAATTTTAAGTGAATATAAATCTTCAGAAAATCAAGATCTTTCCTTCTCTTATCCTGATAACTTTTCTGACGACTCTGAGAAGCCTTCATCTTCTCTTGAATCATCTTGATCTTTTCTGAAGTTTGTTGAACAATCTCTGGTCCAATCACCGCACTTTCTCCAGATTCATACCAACACAACGGTGTCCGACACCTTCTACCATACAATGCCTCAAACGGAGCCATACCGATACTCGAATGAAAACTATTGTTGTAGGTAAACTCAATCAATGGTAAGTAGCTATCCCAAGCTCCAATTTTCTAACACACAAGTCTCAACAAATCTTCTAACGATGAATTTCTTCCGTCTCACCATCTGTCTGGATGATATGCGGAACTCAATCGTAACTTAGTACCCGTAGCTTCCGCAATCTGCCGAACTTAGAAGTAAACCTTGATCTCTATCCGACACAATGCTAGACGGAATACCATGCAAACTTACAATCCTCTCAACATACAATTCTGCCAACCTCTCCATCGGATAATCCATTCTTATCGAATAAAGTGAGAGACTTTGCCATTCGGTCGACAATAACCCAAATAGAATCACAGCTTCGTTGTCCTTGGCAACATGTACACAAAATCCATAGAAATGCCATCCCACTTCCACTGAACAAACAACGGTTCCATCAATCCCGACTTTTCGATGTTCAATCTTTGATTCGACAAACCAAACACGCATACACAAACTCGGCAATTTTTTTCATTCCAGCCACCAAAATAACCTCTTCAAGTCATGGTACATCTTAGTAGCAATGGTGAATACTCAACCCACTACGTGTCCTTCTTCCAAAATACTTTTCTAATCTCAAGAAGGAACACACACTCTATCACCAAATCTCATAACACCATTCTCATCAATTCGGAACTCACCTCTTTGACCTTGGTTAATCAATGCCAGCTTATCCACCAAACCAACATCAGACTTATGTCCATTTCGAATCTCTTCCAAAATACCACTAGTCAGCTTCAACATGCCCAATTTCACACTATTCGAAGTAGTTTCACATACTAAACTTAAATCTCTGAATTGTTCCACCAAATCCAATTCACGAACCATTAACATCGACATATGCAAAGACTTCATGCTTAACGCATCTGCCACAACGTTTGCCTTACAAGGATGGTAATTCAAACCAAAATCATAATCTTTGAGAAATTCTAACCACCTTCTCTGTCTCATATTCAACTCTTTCTGATCAAAGAGATACTTCAGGCTCTTATGATCACTGAACACTTCAAATCGTGAACCATACAGATAATGCCTCCACAATTTCAACACAAACACAACAGCCGCCAACTCTAAATCATGAGTCGGATAATTCCTTTCATGAATCTTCAACTGTCTTGAAGCATAAGCCACAACCTGCCTATCTTGCATCAAAACACCTCCTAAACCCATCAAAGACGCATCACAATACACCACGAAGATTCGCGGATTCGGTAAAATTAGAATCGGAGCACTAGTCAACCTCCTCTTCAACTCTTGGAATCCTTTCACAATCTATATCCCAAACAAATGCTTGACCTTTCTCGTCAACTTAGTCAACTAAAGCTAACTTCGAAAATCCTCAATGAATTTCTCAGAAACCCTGAGACCAAGAAAACTACGAATCAAGCATTCTTCTAAGCCTCCCAATCGAGATACCGCTTATACTCGAGGATCAACAAAGAATACCATTCTTGGAAATTACGTGACCAAGGAAACTCACTTTAACCAAAACTCACATTTTGACAACTTGCATAAAGCTTTTCCTTCAATAATTCCAATACAATCCTAAGATGTTTTGCATGCTCCTCATCATTCTTTGAATAGATTAAAATGTCAATAAATACCACCACAAACTTGTCAAGATACGGATGGAATATCCTGTTCATATACTCCATAAAAACACCAGGTGCATTAGTAACTCCAAATGGCATAACAGAATATTCATAATGCCCATACCTCGTTCTAAATGCAGTCTTCTGAATATCCTCCGCCTTAACACGAATTTGATGATATCCAGACCTCAGATCAATTTTACTAAATATACAAGCTCCAACTAACTGATCCATCAAATCATCAATCCTCGGCAATGGATACCGATTCTTGATCGTCACTTTATTCAATTGCCTGTAGTCTACACACAGTCTCATTGTATCTTCATTCTTTTTAACCAACAATACCGGTGCACCCCACGGTGAAACACTAGGCCGAATAAACTTTTTCTCAAGTAGCTCTTCCAACTGTTTCTTCAACTCTGATAACTCAGATGCCGACATGCGATAAGGCGCCATCGACACCAGACTAGTTCCAGGAAATAAATCTATAGCAAACTCCACCTCTCTCTCAAGTGGTAACTCATTAACATCTTCCGGAAATACCTCTGGAAATTCATTAACCACAGGTAATTCTCCACTCTTAGCCTTTCCTTTCACTTCCGTCGAAGAATATAACACAAACACCACAACACCATCTCTAACAGCTGAATTCATCTGCTTAACTGACATAGTCCCATCTTCCACTTTAACTTCTTCAGGAAATATGACCGTCTTCTCAAAACAATTGATATGAACCTGGTTGAAGACCAACCAGTTCATTCCAAGGATAATATCAAGTTGTTCTAAAGGTAGGCACACTAAATCCATACTGAAACCTCTATCAAAAATAACAATAGGACAATTCCTACAAACATACGAAGTAGTCACTGAACCCGACGCAGGAGTGTCAATAACCATACTTCCATCCAAATTAGAAATTTCCAGATTTAATCTTTTAGCACAATCCAAAGCAATAAAAGAATGCGTCGCTCCAGTATCGATAATTGCAATTAAAGGTATGCCATTAATAAAACATGTACCTTTAATCAACCGATCATCCGGCTTAACGTCTGATCCTGACAAAGCGAACACTTTCCCACCAGCTTGCTCTTTCTTTGGCTTAGTACACTGCGGACGAGTGTGTCCTTCTTCGCCACAGTTGTAACAAGTTATCCTTCTGGATCTACACTCAGCAGCTAAATGGCCAAATCTTCCACAGTTGTTGCACTTCCTCGCATCATTCTTGCATTCAGGAGCTCGGTGACCCAATTCACCACATCTATAACACTTTACGGAAGAACCAGAAGACCCAGAGTCTCCCCCACTAGGCTTCTTCCAACCTCCAGATTTCTGATTATGTCTATCATATGGCTTACCACGATCCATATGTCTCTTGCCTCACGATCGAAGATAACTCTAAGCATTCGACTTAGTACTAGCAAGATCTTCTTCCAGAATCCTACTACAGTCAACCAAATCAGGAAACCTTCTAATGCGCTGATACCTGATACCCTGCTTGATCTCATCACGCAAACCATTCTTAAACTTGATACATTTGGAAAATTCTCCATCTGCATCGTTAGGGTAATTAGCATAATACTTTGCTAATTCAAGAAACTTTGCTGCATACTCAACCACGACTTGTTGCCTTGCTTGAGCTCCAAACTCAATCTCTTTCTTCCCGAATGTCTGTGAAAGTACCTTCTCAAAAAGCTCTCCCGAACACGCCCAAGTCAATGCAATACCATCTTCTTCCATTTGCCCGTAGCAACTCACCGCCATCGACTTCCTCTCCAAGATGTGAGTACCATACCACCTTCACCCCTCAACAATCAATCACCAAGATCCTCTCGATCTCCTTCAACCACTTCTGAGCACCCTCGGGATCATGCGTGCCCTTGAACAATGGAGGATTATTCCTCTGAAAATTCCCCAATTGTTTGTCAGCACCAATAACAACTCCTCGTGATTCCTCCCACTCATTAACATTCCCAAAGCCTCAGCAATAGCATCGTCGTTCCTTCCGTTACCTCTTCCAGCCATTGTTCTGTAACATTACAAAACAATCTACATCAGCACACAAGTATTGACAGTGTTACTTTACACTAGTCGCATACTAAAGGGATAACGACACTAAGACAAGACCGACTATGCTCTGATACCACTATTGTAACAACCCTTCTAATTACCTGCGTTTTATAAATAATAATCAGAGTTTTAACCACAATTCAAGAGGCATCACAATTTAAATAATTCAAATCAATCAACACAGTTGTCATGCTTTCACTGAAGAAGATTTATTAAGTAAATAAGGCAAAAATTATGTTTAACAGCGGAAATGAAACATAACCAAAATTCCGAATACATCATTCATAGTATTCCAGGATAATAAACCAAAACATGATTTCAAAAACATTAAGGAATTCCATTAAAGGATTTCAGAACAAACGTTTCCCCAGTGTTACATCTACCAGAGCACGACACTGACACGCAGATTAACTAACTGACTCAACTCTAGAGCTATCCTCACCAATCCAAGCAGCTAATCACTTTAATGAATCATCAGTAGGGTGAGATTGTCCAATATAAAATGCATTATACGTTTTTAAATACAACAGAATAATCAAATACATTAGTCCATTATCCAAACACATAACCATAACCAATTCACAATACATCTCACACAATTAACATGTAATATAACAAACAATGGAAATTGCAACACTGGAAACCATCCTAGCATGTTACAATCCCATATGCAATGCAGACTCTATGCATGTGGTACCAAAACGTGAACCGAGTTCACCCACTGCTCCGTTTACATGTGGAAAGACAATGAAATCCATGATCTCCCATAGCCACGGGTCAAGAATCCAGCCTCACTACCTCAATCTCCGGTAAGTCTATTGGTCATACCACTCCGCACAATGGGAATGAACCAAATCAACAAATGCTTATGCATGCATCATAAAAGCATGCAATCATCACTTCACAGATCATGATATCAATATAAATCACATAATGCCAATTCACCAATGTATCACATTCAATCATAATGAATATCAAAATACAACATTGTACGCATTGGTTCTCATCCGGTAACTCAGACTATTTGTATTAATTTTCCCATTATCCTTAACTATCCACACTTTTCAAAATCGGAAGCTCGACTCTTTTTAAAATAATTTTAGCAAAATAATATTTTTCCCTTTTTAAAAGATAGTATTTTAAATTTAAGAAATAATGCCGAAAACGGCACCCAAATCGGAGTTACGGTTTAGAAAATATGAATTTTTGAAGTTTTAAGTATTTTGAAAATTGCACAGTGGAACCCGGTTCCTACATATACAGGAACCGGTTCCTGCGAAGTTTGAAAATATGCTCCCTGGAATTTGTATGGGAACCCGGTTCCGACATATACAGGAACCGGTTCCTGAGTACAAATTTCCCCAGTTTTGAAAAATTACACTGGGAACCCGGTTCCTCCCCACAGGGAACCGGTTCCCACGACCGCAATTTGAAAATTTCGCTATTTTTGACAAAGAATATGCATTCCTTATCACTTCCAAACATCCTAACACGAATTTTGACATTAGGAACACCAATTTACAACCATTTTACACCATTATATCATCGAACAACATAGTTTCATCATTCCTATTATCCATTCGACACACTAAATGATCTTAATTCTATAATCCGACACAATTAGGGTTTAATCCTATAAACCTATAATCACCTAATTCGAATTTCCTCACGTACCCAATCATCCGGTTGATTCCCAAAACTCATAAGGCATTAAAATTGAATGAAATCACCTTACTCATGATCTCGATTTCTCTCGCACGCTTTTCCTCTCTTCTCTCTCTCTTCTCCTCACGTGAAATAGCTTTTCTCCAAAAAGACCTATTTTTCTTTCTTTTCCTTTTTATAACCCTTTTAATTCTCCTTTATTTATTCCAATAAAATACAATAAGTGGTAATTAGTAAGAGTAGAGTAATTTACTCCTCACACCCCTAATTACACCTCACACCTCCAACTCTTCTTTTCTTTAATTAATCCCATTAAACCGAAAATATAAATAATCAAGCCTTTAATTAATTAAATAATTAAATTCCTAATTATCTAACATTTGAATTAAATCGGGGTGTCACAACTCTCCCCCACTAAAAGAGTTTTCGTCCTCGAAAACATACCTTAGACAAAGTTCGAATACGTCCTTCATCCGACTCTCACTCCCAAGTTACATTTCCTTCATTGGTCCTCCCAAGCTACTCTCACCAAAGCTTCTCTTTACCACGCATTGTTTCACTTTCCGATCCTCAATTTCGCAGCATCGCTTCAACGATCAAATTATCCCGCACTATACATCATCTACTTGAATCTTCATGAGACGGATCCGCAATGTACCTCCTCAATGAGATACATGGAAAACATCATGCAAATTGCAAGTGACGGTAAAGCAACGATATACAACCTTCCCAACTATCTTGGTAATCAAACGGACCAATAAAACACGGAGTCAACTTCTTTGACTTCAAAGCTCGTCCAATACCAGTCATTGGAGTAACCCGCATGAACACATGATCTCCCTCACTAAACTCAAGATCTTTCCTTCTCTTATCCTGATAACTTTTCTGACGACTCTGAGAAGCCTTCATCTTCTCTTGAATCATCTTGATCTTTTCTGAAGTTTATTGAACAATCTCTGGTCCAATCACCGCACTTTCTCCAGATTCATACCAACACAACGGTGTCCGACACCTTCTACCATACAATGCCTCAAACGGAGCCATACCGATACTCGAATGAAAACTATTGTTGTAGGTAAACTCAATCAATGGTAAGTAGCTATCCCAAGCTCCACCTTTCTCTAACACACAAGCTCTCAACAAATCTTCTAACGACTGAATCGTTCTTCCGCTCGACCATCATGTCGTGGATGATATGCGGAACTCAATCGTAACTTAGTACCCAGAGCTTCCTGCAATCCTGTCCAGAACTTAGAAGTAAACCTCGGATCTCTATCCGACACAATGCTAGACGGAATACCATGCAAACTTACAATCCTCTCAACATACAATTCTGCCAACCTCTCCATCGGATAATCCATTCTTATTCGAATAAAGTGAGTGACTTTGTCAACCGGTCGACAACCCAAATAGAATCACGTCCAGTAAATATACACAAAATCCATAGAAATGCCATCCCACTTCCACTGAACAAACAACGGTTCCATCAACCCGACGGTTTCGATGTTCAATCTTTGATTTGACAAACCAAACACGCATACACAAACTCGACAATTTCCTTTTTCATTCCAGGCCACCAAAATAACCTCTTCAAGTCATGGTACATCTTAGTAGCACCGGGGTGAATACTCAACCCACTACGGTGTCCTTCTTCCAAAATACTTTTTCTAATCTCAGCAACATCCGGAACACACACTCTATCACCAAATCTCATAACACCATTCTCATCAATTCGGAACTCACCTCTTTGACCTTGGTTAATCAATGTCACTTATCCACCAAACCAACATCGACTTCATTCATTTGAATCTCTTCCAAAATACCACTAGTCAGCTTCAACATGCCCAATTTCACACTATTCGAAGTAGTTTCACATACTAAACTTAAATCTCTGAATTGTTCCACCAAATCCAATTCACGAACCATTAACATCGACATATGCAAAGACTTCCTGCTTAACGCATCTGCCACAACGTTTGCCTTACAAGGATGGTAATTCAAACCAAAATCATAATCTTTGAGAAATTCTAACCACCTTCTCTGTCTCATATTCAACTCTTTCTGATCAAAGAGATACTTCAGGCTCTTATGATCACTGAACACTTCAAATCGTGAACCATACAGATAATGCCTCCACAATTTCAACACAAAGTTGATGGGGCTCAAAAGAATCCTCTGACTGGGGGATAAAAGAGACGTAGGTTTCCTCCGATGCACTATCTGACCAAGTTTCGAGTCTGGATACTTCACTGCTGTCGGGGAATGATAATCCTCAGGAGATATTCTGCTGGGGATAAATACCTCCGTGCATATGAGATAAACTGTTACATCTCGGAGACTGATGTAACAAGGCGAAGCTGACTAAGACCACTGCTCGGGGGCTACAGTGATGAAGCTTGAAGTGTCGGAAAACAAGCGGGAAAAGATTAATACTTCGTTGGAGAAGGTTTGATGGCTCTGTGGGGATTATACTCTTGTGAAAGTAACCTGTGGGGAATGCATTGGTGACTTTATTCATCTCAATTCTGGATCCGTAGTAATTACTTATGTTCGCTCGCTTATGTTTGTGAACAAATGTTTATTTTCAAATGCATTTAATCATTCAAAGCAATCATTGACTTGCGTAAAAACAACAAAATGAACATCGTAAAAGAAAGAATTTGCATTAATTTTGAAAGGTATGATGGCCAAGCAGTTTGTATACAATGAAAGTAAAAGCTATGCGAAAATAATCTCGCCGAAGTTTCAACTATGCTAGTGCTCATATATTTCGACTATCTCATCTCCTTGCTGTTAGTAGAAAGTGAGTAAATTGATTTTCGCCATTTGAATCTTGAATGCTGATAGTAGTATGTAGTCTGTAAGTAGGTGATCTTGGACGAGACATAGTCGTACACTTAAATCCTAACTTTTGCCTAGACCGCCCTTTCGGGTTTTCAGTCTATCGGGATACCCTTTTTGCCTGCCGCTTTGCAGGTTTTCGATCGTCGTGTACATTTTTATATTCAACTTTTGCTCGAACCTTTTGGTCGCCAGAGTTCTTATTTTTGCCTAGGCCAGTCGACCTAGCGGCTCTCGTTTATGCGTAGTATCTTTTTGACTATGTCTGCATTCATAAGGTGTGGGAAGTCTTCGCCATCCATAGTGCTAAGTATCATAGCTCTACCGGAAAATACTGCTTTGACTACAAATGGTCCCTCGTAGGTGGGAGTCCATTTTCCCTTGGGATCACCTTGTGGAAGGATGGTGCGTTTGACTACTAGATCACCGACTTGGTAGACTCGGTGTTTGACTTTCTTGTTGAATGCTCTGATCATTCGCCTATGGTAAATCTGTCCATGGCAGATGGATGTGAGTCGTTTTTCCTCAATCAAGTTGATTTGGTTGAGGCGAGTCTGGATCCATTCGTCTTCACCTAGCTCTGCGTCCTGGAGGACTCTGGTCGAGGGTATCTGAACTTCGATTGGTAGGACTGCTTCCATACCGTATACAAGAGAAAAGTTGCTTCTGCGGATGTTCGATTGTGAAAAGGGTAACCATAGAGAGCAACAAACATCTCATGCCAATATTTGTAAGTCACTGTCATCTTCAGATGATCTTTGATATTTTGTTGGCGGCTTCCATCCATTTATCTTAGGCCGATATGGAGAAGAGTTGTGATGCTTGATCTTGAACCTGTGCGCAGTTCGGTGATCATTTTGTTGTTGAGATTGGTACCATTATCCGTGATAACCTTTCGGGAGTGCCGCATCGGCTGATAAGATTATGCTTGATGAATCGAGCCACAACATTCTTGGTAACAGATGCGAACGAGGTGCTTCACCACTTGGTGAAATAGTCAATCACAAGGATGAAATGGTGTCCGTTGGAAGCGGTAGGTTTGATTTCTCCGATCATGTCAATGCCCCACATTGCGAAATGCCAAGGAGCGGTCAGAACACTCAATGGTACTAGAGTACATGCACTTTGTCTCAAGATATCCATTATTGTGATAGGACCGGCATAGCGATGACAATCAGCTTCCATGGTGGACCAATAGTAACCTGTTCTCAGAATCTTTTTAGCCATCGTATGTCCACTGGAGTGGGTACCAAATGCGCCTTCGTGTAATTCTTCCATGATCCATTCTGCAGTTTTCTGATCTACACAGCAGAGTAAGCACAGGTCGTGATTGCGCTTGTATAAGATGTCGTCATGGAAAGAATTTGATGCAAATCTTCTCAAGAACTTCTTATCATTGATAGATGCCCCTGCGGGATATTCCTGAGTCTCAAGATACCTCTTCACTTCATAGAACCAAGGTTTCTCCTCTGTATTAAGTTCACAATAATATGCTGGTTCGTCAAACTTCTCGATGATGATTTGGGGAGCTTCGTTGTCCCATTTGACCTTGAACATAGATGACATAGTAGCTAATGCGTCTGCCAACTGGTTCTCTTCTCGGGGAATATGATCGAAAGTGATTTCTTCGAAGTAAGGGATCATGCTCAAACATGCTCTCGATATGGAATGAGATTCGGATGTTTCGTATCCCACTCGCCTTTATCCTGACCGATCACCAAAAGTTTAGTCTCCATACACTTGCAAGAATTTGACTCTAAGTCAATAGAAGCTTAATACCCATGATGCATGCTTCGTTATTCGGCCATGTTGTTGGTGCAATTGAACATAATTCGCGGTGAAAGGCGGTGTCCATCAGGGAGATGTAATGATGGCACCAATGCCATTGCTAAGTGCGTTGAGGCTCCATCAAAGACCATTGTCCATCGGGATCCTTGTTCAGGTCCTTCGTCTGCCTGTTCTTCAGCTAAATAGTACAAAACATCTTCGTCTGAAACCAACTGATAGACTGGTAGTCATCTACTATTGATGAGCCAAATGATCTCACATTACACTTCCTTTGATCGCCCGAGAAGTATATTGATGTCGATTCGTCAAGATCATCTGCCATCTTGCTATTCTTCCGGAGAGAGCTGGTTTCTCAAATATGTATTTTATCGGATCCATCTTGGAGATCAACAAGGTAGTGTGAGTCAACATGTATTGTCCTAGTCGGCAAGCAGCCCAAGCCAAAGCGCTGCAAGTTTTATCGAGCTGTGAGTATCTTGTTTCATAGTCGGTAAACTTTTTGCTAAGGTAGTATATCGCATACTCTTTTCGACCAGACTCGTCATGTTGCCCCAACACACACCCCATTGAATTCTCTAACACTGTCAAGTACATGATAAGAGGTCTTCTTTCGGTAGGCGGCATCAAGATAGGAGGATTCTGTAGGTACTCCATGATTTTGTCAAAAGCGAGCTGGAAATCGTCGTTCCATTCCACTACTTGATCTTTCTTCAGTAATTTGAAGATTGGCTCACAAGCAGTAGCAGATGTGCAATGAATCTGCAATGTAGTTCAATCGTCCCAAGAAACCTCTAACTTTTCTCTCGTGCGGGAGTCGGCATTTTGAATATCTTTAACCTTGGCGGGGTCAACTTCAATACCTTTACTACTGACAACAAACCCTATGAGTTTACCGGATCTGACTTCAAAGGTGCACTTGTTGGGATTAAGTCTTAGTCTATACTTCTTCAGTCTATCAAACAGTTTCCGCAAATGATCGAGATGTTCTTCTTCAGTATGTGATCGAGCTATCATGTCGTCGACGTAAACCTCTATCTTGTGATGAATTATGTCATGAAATAATGCCACCATGGCACGTTGATATGTGGCGCTAGCGTTCTTCAGTCCGAACGACATGACCTTGTAGCAGAATGTGCCCCACCGTGTAATGAAAGTAGTCTTCTCCTTGTCTTCAGGAGCCATTTTGATCTGATTGTAATCGTAGAAACCATCCATGAAGGAGAAAACCTTATGTTGAGCGGTGTTGTCGACCAGAACATCAATATGAGGAAGTGGAAAATCGTCTTTCGAACTCGCTCTGTTCAAATCTCTGTAATCCACACACATTCGTACTTTACCATCCTTCTTAGGTACGGGTACCACATTCGCAACCCACTGCGGATACGAAGTAATAGCTAAGAAACCAGCGTTGAACTGCTTCATAACTTCAGCTTTGATTTTCTCTGACATCTTAGGACGCATACGACAGACCTTCTGCTTTACAGGGAGAAAACCTTCTTTCGTCGGTAACCGGTGCACCACAATGTCTATGTCTAGACCTGGCATGTCTTTGTATGACCAAGCAAAAACCTCGATATAGTCTCGTAGCATTTGGACCAATCTTTCTTTGACACTACTCTCGAGACCTACTCCTATCTTGATTTCTTTTCTGTCTTCATCAGTACCTAGATTCACAACCTCGACTGGCTCTTCGTGTGGCTATATAACCTGTTCTTCTTGCTGTAGCAGTCTGACAAGTTCTCTTGGCACTTCACAATCTTCCTCACCTTCGTCTTCGGCTTGGTAGATCGGATTATTGAAGTCATATTTAGCAATAAAAGTTGTTATCAACGAGATTCGAGTGAATCTGCAGGTATCATGGGTGTGTAAGAACACATAGCTTTTGAAGGGTGATAAAGTAAAAGAAATAAAACAGATTTAAATGCAAAGTCCAATGATTTTATTGAATGAAAATATGCAAATGATAGATAATAACCCTCACAAATGAGTCATGATGCCCCGGGCAAGGCACTAGGCTTTAAAGTTTATTGTTCAAAGCATAGAAAACGAAAAGCATAACAAAAGCAATTACTCCTGTATAAAGGAGATTGGCATAACGTCTTCGGTCTTCCAATTGTTGAGTCCGTCGTCGGGAGTTGGGAAGATCCAATAGCTGATGTCGAAGTCGTTGTCGTCGTCTTCTATAGCATGGACTCCATTCTTGCTGATGCGGAAGGGAAGTTTGTTGGCACGTTCGCGGCGTATCATCTTCTAACCTTGGGTGGTGAAGCCTAAACCATTCTTGTCAGGTTTGAAAGGAAGATCGGGGAGCTGTTCCCAAATAGTACTACCTCCTTCTTCAACTGCAGCTTAAGCATCCTTCAGTGAGGCCATCCTAGGCAGAACTTGTGTAACTTCAGGAGTGACAGAGAGTCAACAGTGCATGACTTGGAACTGTTTCAAAGCTTGAGAGAGTTTCAAGAATTCACCTTCCACTCGAGGTATCGAATGACTCGAGATGGCTTACCATGTACTTCTTCACCGACATAGTAACAACCTTCCCTTCACGGGTACTTCACTTGATGCAAGGTAGAGGTAATAAGGCCGCCCCATGTATCCAAGGGCGTCCAAGTAGGCAAGAGTAAGTCGGACGGATGTCCATGACAAAGAAAGTGGAGTCGAAAGTCTGGGAACCTATTTTAACTGGTAGAATGAGTTTGCACGTTCGTTAGAACCATCAAAAGCTCTCACATTATGTCATCGGGCTTCAAGACCAATCCTTCAACATCAAGTCGGTCGAAAGCATTTCTTCAAGAGGATATTCGTGAGCGTAACCGTATCTACCAAACATGAGACAATGTAATGCCTGCATTCAAGAGATAGATGCGGCTTTGTTGTTTCTTCCGCGTACGTCAAGTCAACATCGAGAAGCTCTAGACCGTTGTTGGCAATGTGCTAGCAATACAAACTTCAAATTGATCAGTAGTAGTGTCTTGAGGTATGTGAGCATTCTTCCGAAACTTCACTAAGGCTTTAGCATGAGCCTCAGAGCACAATAGCAGAGCCAACATGGAGATCTTGGACGGAGTCTGTCCCAACTGTTCCACAACATTGTAGTCACTCTTCTTGATTATCTTCAAATTCTCCATTTCTGTTTGGAGGTATCTTCAACAACTTTGGTACTTATCGAAAGGTGATGACACCGGTTCTTTCCCTAGCTTCGGGAATTGGTTCAAGAGTCGGAATGCGAAATGGAGTCGCAGTTGTCTTTTGGAGGAGAGATCTTTGAGAAACACCTTCCGGTTCCGTTACTTTGCTTGATCCGGTGATGTTGTCGATGCGGATCAAGCTTCAATCGTGTCTTCAATGGTCAAAGGGTCTTGCTTGACGCCATAATAATAAACCCCATAGTTCCAAGGTATAGCTTTGTCGAGAGTATGGAATGGTCTGGGAGAAGTAATGATGAGAGGTGCCACTCTGTAAGCAGGATCAAGCAGGAGATCCTTATTGTGTTCACATCAAGATAGTCTTCGGGAAATCGTCTCCATCCGGTTGCCTTGACATCTTCAATAGGAATCTTGTAGCTTTCAGAACGGTATACTTCACCATGTAATCAAACTTTCCACTTGGCTGCCCCAAGGTATCCTGCACTTCTGTACGGCTCGCCACATCTTGATTCTATTCTTAGACATGTCTTTACATAGATTCTTACTGGTGAAGGTTTCGTAAATAGCACTTTGTTATCCATCATGCATTGAATACACCTTCTCAACCAAGCACACATCCGTTAGGTGCTAAAGCACCAACGACATTCTGGGCATCCCGATTAACGCCTGCTATACAGATTCTTCTTAATATCATCGAGGAATAGTCGTTGTTCATCAAAACATAAGAGGTCTTGTCAATAGCATTGAACTTTTGTCGTGGTTAGAATTGGCTGCTTGATTACATTCTGAGTCTCGACAGGAGGATCAAACTCAATTTCCTTAGCTTCAATCATGTCTTGAATCTTGTTCTTCAAAGCCCAACAGTCGTCGGTGTCATGCCCCGGGCTATTAGAGTGGTATGCACACTTGGCATTAGGATTGTATCTCGGAGAGGAAGTGTTGATGTGTTGAGGAGGATCCCTCAAGGTAATCTGCTCTGCTTTCAACATGTGTTGCAATGCTTGCAACATTGGCATGTTGATCTTTGTAAATTGTCTTTGTGGCGCATTCTGGTTACGCGCGTTGTTTCGTTGAGGTTGCGCTGGTGCAGGATTGGATATCACTACTGCCCCCACAGATTGAGTACGATCAGCTTTGACACGGCTTTTCTGACCATACACATCATTGGTTTCTTTCTTACCGAAAGATCTCCTCGCAGCATTTGAAGATAACTCCACCTGAATCTTTCCGCTCTTGATTCCAGCTTCAATGCGTTCTCCTGTCAATATCATCTCGAATCCTATCAAGAGTTTCCAATCGATGATTGAAGAATGGGCCTGTCGTTGTTCCATAAACATATCAACCAACTCCCTTTGGACAAGGGTGGTTGAACTCGCCTGCTAGATCTCTATTTTTCGAGCATACCTTTGAATTTCTATCATGACCCATAGACATGCTTTGTAGTTGCGCAAGCAGTGTTCCAATTCAGATTATACTGCACGCTTGTAGAAAGCATCTGCTAAGTCATTCCGTATGGATGTGCGGGTACTCTCATAATACCACCCAACTGAGCCCGGATAAACTCTCTTGGAAGTAATGGATCCACGCCTGTCATCAAGCAGGAGGATGAATCTTCCGAACATAGGACTTCAAATGCCGTTGGACAAGAGATGCCATCATACTTGGCAAAGTAGGAACTTTGAACTCATGGGGAATCACCACTGTGAACTAAACTCAGATCATCAAAATTCAGCCCTGACATTTTCGTATTTTCCATAGCATCTGATGGTCTTCAAGTTGTTTGTATTTGTCATCCTCAGAGAATATCGTCATTATAGTCTTCTTCTGTTTTCGCACTCAATACGCCTTCTTCATTGTTCTGATACTTTCATCGCTCAACACTCTTGTTCGAGAGTTCTACACGGCTGACCACCTAGGTCCACCTTGGACGCCTTCCCATGTTGAGGACACCAATGACCTCTTTTTTCTCGGCGATAAGCTTTCAAATCTTCCTGGTCTTGGACCGTTGGTGACCACATCCTGAATTGAGCATTCGAGCTTCCGAGATCTTTGAAGTCTGTTCAAGAGCCATTTCGCTAAAATAAATAGCGAGAATGAGAAACCGATCTTCAATGTACTGTTATGAAATGTCATGCCATGATAGGCGATGTTTATGCAATGCAATGTTTTCAAGGACCTTAGGAATTTAAATTTGTTAAACAAGCATGAACAAACTTTTATTAGTTCCTTTCTTTTTTCTTTTAAGTACAAAGATAGTTTGAAAATAAATAACAAGAAAAATCCTAAAGCTCTAAGTCTCCCATGTATGCCTTCCTCTGGTGTTGAAGTAGGCGTTGATGTTTCGCCCTCGTAGTAGCTTGGTCAACTCTAGTACCTTCTCTCGCCAACATTGGCTTCTGAATGTATCCCTTTCTTCTTGTTGAATCCAGATCTTCAAGTCTTCAAATCTTAGGCATGTCGGATGGAGAACGGTATATGGTACGCCACCTATAGAAACAGTTCCATAATTTACCGGTAACATGGGTGTAATGGCATCATGTGGTTTTGAGAACATTATTGAACCGATTTGGAATACGTCCCAGTCTTGAGAAGCCCAAATGAACCTTCGATGGTAATTTTGGAGATCATGGTTGTAGTCGAACACAATATCTTGGAGAAGCATATCATTAGGACCATCTCTTCGAGCATAACCAAACTAACGTAGAGCTAGAGAAGGGTTGTAGGTGATACCTCCCCTTATGCCAAGGAGTGGTACATTAGGGAATTCTCCGCAACGCTCAATGAAAGTGAAGTCCTTTTGAGAAAAAAGACACCAACGGATATCTAAATGAGAGAGTGACATCAGCCTTTGAGACCACTTTAATCTTTTGATCGTTCTTCATTACTGATTGAGGAAGGTGCGAAATAAACCACCTGGAAATTAACGGTATGCAACACATGAGAGTTCCTTGTCGTTTGATGGTACGAGTGTGGAGAGAATGCAGAATGTCTCCAAGTAAGGTAGGCACAGGATTACGAGTGAGGAATATCTTGATGGCGTTCACATCTATGAACTGATCTGAATTAGGAAATAGCACCAAACCATAGATTAGTAAGGCCAAAATGTCTTCGAATGCATGGAAACTCATAGCCTTTAGGAATTCTCGTGCTTTCTTTATTAGAAACATAGCAAGTAAACCCTTAACTCCGCTTCTTGTTTCCCAATTGGCTTCAATGTCTGATTGTTTTAGATGTAATGCTGATGCGATGTCTTCATACTTAGGAGCCTTTTCTGAACCGGTGAATGGTATCTGATCAAGGATAGGTATCCCAAGTAATTTAGAGAACTCTTCCAAGGTGGGAACCAACTGATAATATAGGAATGTAAAGCAATGTTTTGATCAAGAACTGAATAAGACGCAGCATCATATCTTCTTCAAAACCATAGATAACCAAGTCAAAGATAACCATGTCTTTTGATGAACCGAGTATGATCGGAATTTCTAAACCAATCCTTTGAGTTGAGAAGGTATACCCATGAAGTTGATTCGGATAGTCTTTCTGGAAGCCATAATCCCTACAAAACAGAGCAAAGATAAATTCCTAGGTCCTTGAAATAGTTAGAATGATATGCAATGTTATGATGTCATGATGTCATGTTTAACAAGCACAACCAAATCACACAATAGCCCTAGGTTTAAGGCTTGCATGAGGTATAGGTGTCTACCCTACCAACGTTTGAGTGGGTTCATCCCGTCCCATAATAGTAACCGTTCTAGGAATCTCATATCATTGATCTTTCTGGTAGGATTTATTTCAATACGACTACCAAGTGGTCGACCAAAACATCCCGAAAGTCGGATCTTAATGAGCGTAGCATCGAGTATCAACCAACCTTAGTCTGCACCAAAGCCGACCATCTCACTACCTTCTAATGGCCAAGATGGGTCAATTAGGGTTCTAAAAGTTAAGTTAGTGCTGATGACACCACGCAGACGCCAAATACTTTCCTCAACTTGAGAATGAGGAGCACCAGGACATCCAAAGTGTCGCACTAACGTAGCCATCATGTTGACCGTTTCGGTATACGCCTAACGGTCACGACGATTTATTGCTACTTACCTAAGGAACTGATCCGGTGTAGGATCCCCACAAGTATAATACCCAAGCAACCCTTAAAGATAAAGCAAGCAAGTCAAATGAAGCAGTAAAGTGATCTAAAAAATCCCTAAGGTATTCTCTCTAGGTGTCTCTCTAGTAGTCGCCAGTTCTCGTAATACGGTGGGAGAACTGACTTTGGAATTTGTTTTTTTGATTGCAAATGTCATGATAGCAAGAGTCGCCACCGACTTTTCTTTATCCAATTAAGGAAGGTGAAAGAATGTAAAAGACCTCGTTAGATTATGAGTAAGGAGAAGGTTATGAAAAGGGAAGGTATTAGCACCCCTTTCCATCCGTAGTTATCTACGGGCTCTTAGTTGCTTTTAGCTCACTTTAAAAATTTGCTTTCTGTGTGTGTGTTTGAAAAATGTTTTGAAAAGGCATTTCGCTTTGACTTCATAATGATCACGCTGAATGTATACTGTGTTTGGAATGTTTCGTTTTGAAAAGTGTTTTAAACTTTGACAAAAGTGAGGTGTGAAAAGTATTTTGATAGAGCAAGCAACTAAAAGTCTTATTACCTACTCGAATCGGTCGCTTTTGTGTTGTTTTATTTTCCTTTAGAATAGTGTTATCCATACCATTAGTTGGTAGGTAAACCTATTCGTTGGATGTAGAAGGACATCTCGAAGGGACATCGATGGTCATAGAAGGCAACTTGTGGGAGTATCTCAGCATTCAAGGGACGATCATCACTTTCAGAGGCAACAATCATCGGGACGAGATCATGTCGAGGCCGAGGACCTATGATCTTTGTATCGAAAGGACTATGATGATATGTTTGTAGGCAACGGTGTTAGATACCTCTACGCTCGAGGGACTTGACCATTTATCTGAAAGGCAACAAGAGAGAATAGCCTAGGTATGTGTGTGAAGAGAAAGTGTGTTAAATTCAAATATATTATCTTGAAATTAAAAGTGATCTACGTTCGTTTTTATCTTTCCATACACGCCTAGTTACTAGCAGTTTATATGGGTGCGGAAAGTAAATTGCGGAAAGTAAATCCTACGCTATTACATGGCTTTAAAGCGCTACATAATATAGGAGTGCGGAAAGAAGGCGTAAATGTAAATCTACGCTATTACATGATAAAACTATGACCTATACATCCTTTCTAGAATTGTAAATGCGAAATAAGAAATAGATAATCGGAATAATAAGAAAATGTTAGCAAAATGTTTTGGAAATTAGTAGAAAAAAGGTTTTTAGGTTAGTAATCCTAATTAGATGATAGAACAAATTTTTTGGGAATTTTCTGGATTGATTTTATTGAGGAAAAGTAATTAAAAGTCAATTTTATGGTTAATTAACAATTATTTAAAATATGCATGCATAAATATTAATTTTTATGTCAAAAATTAAATAAACATTTTTCTGTCCTAAATACAAAAAGAAAATTTTTTTTGGTGATTTTTGATGTGTTAGAAAATTGTTTGAAAAGAAATTAAATTAAATGAGAAAATAAGAAAAGAAATAGAAAATTGGTTAGTTTGCAAAAAGTGTAAAAAATAAGTGAGGATGCCGTGATTCAACTCGTGGACATCCTTTTTCACATCACAAGGCCGCTTACACTAGACCAACATGCGTTTAGTGTTAGTAATATGAAACAAAAACGTTTTAAAGGAAATTGAATTCTGAAAATCCAAAAACCGCGCCAAGCTTCATTGACTTCCTCATTTGAATTTTTAAACACAGACTTTTACCTACGGTTTTTGTCCGTAGCAACAACCTATAGCAACGGCTTCGTTCGTCAATAAAACCCCTGCATATTTTCAAAATCATATACAAGCAATATAAATTCATGGTGAGTACATGGATCAATTCGGTTTGGCCTCCCGAGTGTGATGGTACCACTGGTTTTGGCTAATTTTGTCTAAAACGCAAAGCCCTAATTCGGACCTTCAAAACCTAGCAATGGTGGATTCCAATTCTTGTACTCAAAACACAATTAACCAATGCAGAAAGCTTTGAAACTTAATTCTAAACACAAACAAACAATCAAACATGTTAATATGTATGAAAATCAAAAATCGAATTGAAATATTTGAACCAACCATGATCTGAATTTGTGATTCTGAGGTATTGCTGGCTTGTGAAAGATCTGAATGGACTGTGGACCTCCTGTGAATGTGTTTGAGTGCTTAGAATTGGTTGAATTGATCTGAAACCTTGGCTGCCAATTGCTTGTATCACACGGATTTTTTGAGGTTGGGTAGGGTTCTGGAGGCAAGGATTTCGCCCTTTACTTGTGGATGCATTGTGTACTTATAGTAGAGTGAATTAGGTCAAGAATTATGAAGAAATTATATGCCAATCAATGAGAAAATATTTGATTTGGTATGAAAACAAATATTGCCTTTTTGATCAATCTCATTCAATTCTTTTCCAATCAATGCAATTTCAAAATGTACTTGTGTGGCTTTAATAGATCTCAAGAATGAGAGAAAACCAATTTTGCAATTAATTTTGATTTTCATCTTTTATTTTAATTAAATTGGCTTTTAAATGATTAAAAATCCAAAATAAATACAAAATAAAAGATAAATTGTATTCCTGGGCTTGGAGGTTCCAACTAAGGAACTTGTTTGAACCAAGAAAAGTTAGCCCATTTGCAAAAATTTTGATTTTGTCAAGTATTTCTCTTGGCACCTCCTCAAAATGCTCGTTGTGCAAGGGGTATCTTGCTCAATGTTTAACATTTTTGGTGTTCTTGACTAGAAAGCTCAAGATGTTCTCTAAACAACCTCTTTGGTTTCATCTCACAAGTTCATGTCAAGAACACTTTACAAAAAGTTGACTTTTGTTGACTTTGAAAGGACTCAGAATATTTTGATCCATAATCTCCAAATGAAGCATTTTCCCAAGCTTGTGAGACATGAAGTTGTAGAGAATTGAATTCCTTCAAAATAAGCTTTGGTGGAAAATTTTATAAAGTATGTGAAGTTATGCTTGGTCAAAGTTCTTGACTTTTGTCTAAGAAACCCAATTTGGAAACTTTGACTTTGATTAATTCTTAATTTTCTTGATGAATCATGATCAACCCTTTGATTAAATGATGAATATAACTTCAAATATTGATGTTGACAAAAAATTATGAAGTTTGAATGTATGTTGATTCACAATTGACTTTTGTCCAATACAATTGATTTTCAAATCATCCGAGCAAATTGTCCGAAACTTGACTTATAAGGCTCAAACTTGATATGAGATTCATTGACTACATCATGAGGCATGATGACCACTGGAAGTGTTAGAGGTCCACCTTGATTTGAGGGATGGCCAAACCCTAGTCACATTATTAGAGAGGGCTTCATCTCGTCAACCCTCAGGAAATCTTTGGAGCATGGATACATGTAAATGTTTTGAGAAGTAAGAGGGACAATTTTGGGGTATGAATATAAGTCAACACAAAATCTGATGAAATTTGAAGTAAATATCAGTCTTCAAAAAATCTTATGAAAATTGAAGTGAACATACATCTTAATATAATCTGATGAAATTTGAAGTGAATATAAGTCTTCAGAAAATTAGATGAAATTTGAAGGAAATATAAATCTTAAAACAATCTGATGAAATTTGAAGTGAATATAAGTATTCAGAAAATCTGGTGAAACTTGAAGTGAATATAAGTCTTCAGAAAATTAGATGAATTTTGAAATGAATATAGGTCTTCAAAAATCTAGTTAAAATTGAAGTGAATATAAATCTTCAGAAAATCTGGTGAAAATTGAAGTGAACATAAATCTTAAGACAATCTGATGAAATTTTAAGTGAATATAAGTCTTCACAAAATCTGATGAAATTTGAAGTGAATATCAGTCTTCAAAACATCTTATGAAAATTGAAGTGAACATACATCTTAAGATAATCCGATGAAATTTGAAGTGAATATAAGTCTTTAGAAAATTAGATGAAATTTGAAGGAAATATAAATCTTAAAACAACCTGATGAAATTTGAAGTGAATATAAGTCTTCAGAAAATATGGTGAAACTTGTAGTGAATATAAGTCTTCAAAAAATTAGATGAATTTTGAAGTGAATATAAGTCTTCAAAAATCTAGTTAAAATTGAAGTGAACATAAATCTTAAGATAATCAGACGAAATTTTAAGTGAATATCAGTCTTCAGATAATCTGATGAAATTTTAAGTGAATATAAGTCTTAAGAAAATCTGATGAAATTTGAAGTGAATATAAGTCTTCAGATAATCTGATGAAATTTTAAGTGAATATAACTCTTCAAAAAATCTGATGAAATTTAAAGTGAATATAAGTTTTCAAAAAATCTTATGAAAATTGAAGTGAACATACATCTTTAGATAATCTGATGAAATTTGAAGTGAATATAAGTCTTCAGAAAATCCGATGAAATTTGAAGGAAATATAAGTTTTCAGAAAATTAGATGAAATTTGAAGTGAATATAAGTCTTCAGAAAATCTGGTTAAAATTGAAGTGCATATAAGTCTTCAGAAAATCTAATGAAATTTGAAGTGAATATAAGTCTTCAGAAAATCTGGTGAAAATTGAAGTGAAAATAAATCTTAAGATAATCTGATGAAATTTGAATAGAATATAAATCTTCAGAAAATCTAGTGAAAATTGAAGTGAAATAAATCTTAAGATAATCTGATGAAATTTGAAGTGAATATAAGTCTTCAAAAAATCTGATGAAATTTGAAGTGAATATAAGTCCTCAGAAAATTAGATGAAATTTGAAGGAAATATAAATCTTAAAACAATCTGATGAAATTTGAAGTGAATATAAGTCTCTAGAAAATTCAGAAACTTAGTGAATATAAGTCTTTAAAATTAGATGAATTTTGAAGTGAATATAAGTCCAAAAATCCATATAAAAATTGAAGTGAATATAAATCTTAAGATAATAAGGTGAAATTTGAAGTGAATATAAGTTCAGAAAATCAGATGAAATTGAAGTGAATATAAGTTCACAAAATCAGAAGAATGAAGTTAATTTAAGTCTTCAAAAAATCTGGAGAAATTGAAGTGAAAATAAATCTTAAGATAACTGATGAAATTTTAGGTGAATATAACTCTTCAAAAATTGATGAAATTTAAAGTGAATATGTCTCAAAAAATCTATGAAATTGAAGTGAATATACATCTTTAGATAATCCATGAAATTTGAAGTGAATATAAGTCTTCAGAAAATCCGATGAAATTTGAAGGAAATATAAGTCTTAAAAAAATCTGATGAAATTTGAAGTGAACATATGTCTTTAGAAAATCTGGTGAATCTTGAAGTAAATATAAGTCTTCAGAAAATTAGATGAAATTTGAAGTGAATATAAGTCTTCAAAATCTGGTTAAATTGAAGTGAATATAAGTCTTCAGAAAATCTGGATGAAATTTGAAGTGAATATAAGTCTTCAGAAAATCGGAAGAAATTTGAAGTGAATATAAGTCTTCAGAAAATCTGGTGAAAATTGAAGTGAAAATAAATCTTAAGATAATCTGATGAAATTTTAAGTGAATATAACTCTTCAAAAAATCTGTTGAAATTTTAAGTGAATATAGTTTTTCAAAAAATCTTATGAAAATCTAAGTGAACATACATCTTAAGATAATTTGATGAAATTTGAAGTGAATATAAGTCTTCAGAAAATTTGATGAAATTTGAAGTGAGTATAAGTCTTTTGAAAATCTGGTGAAAATTGAAGTGAAAATAAATCTTAAGATTATCTGATGAAATTTTAAGTGAATGTTACTCTTCAGATGAAAGTAAATCGAAGTGAACATACATCTTAAGATTATCTGATGAAATTTGAAGTGAACATTTGTCTTTAGAAAATCTGGAGAAACTTGAAATAAATATAAGTCTTCAGAAAATTAGTTGAAATTTGAACTGAATATAAGTTTTTAGAAAATCATTTTAAAATTTAAGTATACGTAAATCTTTAGATAATCTGATGAAATTTGGAGTGAATATAAGTGTTCAGAAAATCTAATGAAATTTGAAGTGAATATAAGTCTTCAGAAAATCTGATGAAATTTGAAGTGAACATAAGTATTCAGAAAATCTGATGATATTTTAAGTGAATATAACTCTTCGAAAATCGATGAAATTTTAAGTGAATATAAGTCTTCGTAAAAACTGTGAAATTTAAGTGAATATAAGTTCTTAAAAATCCGGTGAAATTGAAGTGAAAATTAATCTTAAGATAATCTAATGAAATTTTTAGTGAATATAACTCTTTAGAAAATCTGATGAAATTGGAAGTGAATATAAGTCTTCAAAAAATCTTATGAAAATCGAAGTGAACATACATCTTAAGATTATCTGATGAAATTTGAAGTGAATATAAGTCTCAAAAATCCATGAAATTTGAAGGAAATATAAATATTAAAAAAGTCTAATGGAATTTGAAGTGAACATTTGTCTTTAGAAAATCTGGAGAAACTTGAAATAAATATAAGTCTTCAGAAAATTAGTTGAAATTTGAACTGAATATAAGTTTTTAGAAAATCATTTTAAAATTTAAGTATAATGTAAATCTTAGATAATCTGATGAAATTTAAGGAATATAAGTTTTCAAAATTCATGAATTTGAAGTGAATATAAGTCTCAGAAAACTGATGAAATTTGAAGTGAAATAAGTCTTCTAAAACCATGAAATTTTAGTGAATATAACTTTCTATAACTCAATGAAATTTTAAGTGAATATAAGTCTTCAGAAAATCTGATGAAATTTGTAGTGAGTATAAGTCTTCAAAAAATCTGGTGAAAATTGGAGTGAAAATCTTTAGAAAATCTGATGAAATTTGAAGTGAATTTAAGTGAATATAACTCTTTAGAAAATCTGATGAAATTTGAAGTGAATATAAGTCTTCAAAAAACTTATGAAAATCGAAGTGAACATACATCTTAAGATAATCTGATGAAATTTGAAGTGAATATAAGTCTTCAGAAAATACGATGAAATTTGAAGGAAATATAAATCTTAAAAAAATCTGATGAAATTTGAAGTGAACGTATGTCTTTAGAAAATCTGGTGAAACTTGAAGTGAATATAAGTCTTCAAAAAATTAGATGAAATTTAAAGTGAATATAAGTCTTCAGAAAATATGGTTAAAGTTGAAGTGAATATAAGTCTTCAAAAAATCTAATGAAATTTGAAGTGAACATAGATATTAAGATAATCTGATGAAGTTTGAAGTGAATATAAGTCTTCAGAAAATTAGATGAAATTTGAAGGAAATATAAATCTAAAAACCATCTGATGAAATTTGAAGTGAATATAAGTTTTCAGAAAATCTAGTGAAACTTGAAGTGAATATAAGTCTTCAGAAAAACTGGTGAAAATTGAAGTGAACATAAATCTTAAGATAATCTGATGAAATTTTAAGTGAATATAAGTCTTCAGAAAATCTGATGAAATTTGAAGTAAATATCAGTCTTTAAAAAATCTTATGAAAATTGAAGTGAACATACATCTTAAGATAATCTAATGAAATTTGAAGTGAATATAAGTCTTTAGAAAATTAGATGAAATTTGAAGGAAATATAAATCTTAAAACAATCTGATGAAATTTGAAGTGAATATAAGTCTTCAGAAAATCTGGTGAAACTTGTAGTGAATATAAGTCTTCAAAAAATTAGATGAATTTTGAAGTGAATATAAGTCTTAGAAAATCTAGTTAAAATTGAAGTGGACAAAAATCTTAAGATAATCAGACGAAATTTGAAGTGAACATAAGTCTTCAAATAACTATGAAATTTAGTGAATATAAGTCTTCGAAAACTATGAAATTTGAAGTGAATATAAGTCTTTAGAAATCCAATGAAATTTGAAGGAAATATAAATTCAAAAAAATCTCATGGAATTCTAGTGAATATATGTCTTAGAAAATCTGTGAAACTTGAAATAAATATAAGTCTTCAGAAAATTAGATGAAATTTGAAGTGAACATCAGTCTTCAAAAAATCTTATGAAAATTGAAGTGAACATACATCTTAAGATAATCTTATGAAATTTGAAGTGAATATAAGTCTTCAGAAAATTAGATGAAATTTGAAGGAAATATAAATCTTAAAAAAATCTGATGAAATTTGAAGTGAATATAAGTCTTCAGAAAATCTAGTGATACTTGAAGTTGATATAAGTCTTTAGAAAATTGGATGAATTTTGAAGTGAATATAAGTCTTCAGAAATCTAGTTAAAATTGAAGTGAACACAAATCTTAAGAAAATCTGATGAAATTTGAAGTGAATTTAAGTCTTCAGATAATCTAATGAAATTTGAAGTGAATATAAGTTTTCAGAAAATCTGATGAAATTTTAAGTGAATATAACTCTTTAGAAAATCTGCTGAAATTTGAAGTGAATATAAGTCTTCAGAAAATCTGATGAAATTTGAAGGAAATATAAATCTTAAAAAAATATGATGAAATTTGAAGTGAAGATGTCTTTAGAAAACCTTGTGAAACATGAAGTGAATATAAGTCTTCAAAAAATCTAATGAAATTTGAAGTGAACAATAATATTAAGATAATCTGATGAAAATTTTAGTGAATATAAGTCTTCAGAAAATTTGATGAAAATAAAAGAGAACATAAATATTCAGATAATCTTATGAAATTTGAAGTGAAATTAAATCTTAAGATAATTCGATGAAATTTAAAGTGAATATAAGTCTTCAGAAAATCTGATGAAATTTGAAGTGAATATGTCTTCAAAAATCTTATGAAAATCTAAGTGAACATACATCTTAAGATAATCTGATGAAATTTGAAGTGAATATAAGACTTCAGAAAATCCAAAGAAATTCAAGGAAATATAACTTAAAAAAATATGATAAAATTTGAAGTGAACATGTCTTAGAAAATTCAGTGAAACTTGAAGGATATAAGTTCTAGAAAATTAGATGAAATTAGTGAATATAAGTCTTCGAAATCTAGTTAAAATTGATGAATATAAATCTTGAGATAACTCATGAAATGAAGTGAATATAAGTCTTCAGAAAATTAGATGAATTTGAAGGAAATATAAATTTAAAAATTGATGAAATTTGAAGTGAATATAAGTCTTCAGAAAATCTGATGATACTTGAAGTGAATATAAGTCTTTAGAAAATTTGATGAAATTTGAAGTGAATATAAGTCTTCAGAAATCTAGTTAAAATTGAAGTGAACATAAATCTTAAGAAAATCTGATGAAATTTGAAGTGAATTTAAGTGTTCAGATAATCTGATGAAATTTGAAGTGAATATAAGTCTTCAGAAAATCTGTGAAATTTGAAGTGAATATAAGTCTTCAGAAAATCTAATGAAATTTTAATTGAATATAACTCTTCAGAAAATCTGATGAAATTTGAAGTGAATATAAGTCTTCAGAAAATCTGATGAAATTTGAAGGAAATATAAATCTTAAAAAAATATGATGAAATTTGAAGTGAAGATATGTCTTATCAGAAAATTCAGGAAACATTAGAAGTGTAAAAGTCTTTAAATTTTATGAAATTTGAAGTGAATATAAATCTTCAGAAAATATGGTTATAATTGAAGTGAATATAAGTCTTAAAAAAATCTAATGAAATTTGAAGTGAACATAGATATTAAGATAATCTGATGAAATTTTAAGTAAATATATGTTTTCAGAAAATCTGATGAAATTTCAAGTGAATATAAGTCTTCTAAAATCATGAAATCAGTGAATATATGTTTAGAAAATCTGGTTAAAATAAAAGTGAACATAAATCTTAAGATAATCTGATGAAATTTGAAGTGAAAATAAGTATTCAGTAAATCTGATGAAATTTGAAGTGAAATTAAATCATAAGATAATTTGATGAAAGTTTAAGTGAATATAAGTCTTCAGAAAATCTGATGAAATTTGAAGTGAATATAAGTCTTCAAAAAATCTTATGAAAATCGAAGTGAACATATATTTTAAGATAATTTGTGAAATTTGAAGTGAATATAAGACTTCAGAAAATCCAATGAAATTTGAAGGAAATATAAATCTTAAAAAAATATGATAAAATTTTAAGTGAACATATGACTTTAGAAAATCTGGTGAAACTTGAAGTGAATATAAGTCTTCAGAAAATTATATGAAATTTGAAGTGAATATAAATATTAAGATAATCTGATTAAATTTTAAGTGAATATAAGTCTTCAGAAAATCTGATGAAATGTGAAGTGAACATAAATCTTAAAATAATTTGATGAATTATGTATCAATAAAGTCTCAGAAATCTATGAATTTTGAAGTGAATATTCTGTCTTCAAAAAATCTTATGAAAATTGAAGTGAACATACATCTTAAGATAATCTAATGAAATTGAAGTGAATTTCTAAGTTCTGAAAATTAGATGAAATTGCATGAAATATAAATCTTAAAAACAATCAGATGAAATTTGAAGTGAATATGTGTCTTTTCAGAAAATCTAGTGAAACTTGTATTGAATATAAGTCTTCAGAAAATTAGATGAATTTGAAGTGAATATAAGTCTTCAAAAATTAAAGTGAAATTTATAGGTTCGAAGTGAACATAAAATCT
The DNA here is from genome assembly GCA_021764765.1 of Vicia sativa. Taxonomy (NCBI): domain Eukaryota; kingdom Viridiplantae; phylum Streptophyta; class Magnoliopsida; order Fabales; family Fabaceae; genus Vicia; species Vicia sativa. Next base: position 161,083,655 of record CM038795.1, on the reverse strand, counting down.
TAAGATTGTCTTCGATTTGAAATTTTAAGTGAATATAAGTCTTCTTTGAAAATCGATGAAATTTATGAAGATAAGCTTCAAAATTCAAGTGAAATTGAAGTGAAATTTCAATATATTTCTGATGATTAGTGAATAGAATTAGAATTAGAAAATCAGTGAAATAAATCTAAGATATCTGGATGAGATTAGTGAATATAAGTTCGATTAGATGAAATGAAGGAAATATAAATCTTAAATAATTATGAAATTTTGAAGTGAAAATAAATCTGTGATAATTACTGAAATTCTAAGTGAATATAACTTGAAAAATTCACGAAATTTGAAGGAAAAGTCTTCAAAATCTTATGAAACATGTGAAACATACATGTTTGATATCTGATAATTTGAACTGAAGATAAGTCTTCAGAAAATCTGGCTGAAAATTGAAGGAAATCTAAAATTCAAAAATCAGATGAATTTGAAGTGAACATATGTTCTTAGAAAATCTGGTGAATCTTGAAGGAATATGTCTGTAAATAGATGAAATTTGTAAGGAATATAAGTCTCAAATTCTCTATTGAACTGAGAAGGAACATAAGCTTGTCCAATCTAATGAAATTTGAAGATCACTAAAAATCTTTGATGTTTTGATGAAATTTGAAGTGATTGAGAGTTTCAGATTCGATGAAATTCTGGTGATTATAAGTCTTTAAATCATATGAAATTTCATGAACATACATTCAAGATAATTTGATGTACCTTGGACGAATATAAGTTCGGTGAAATTCGATGAAACTGGTGAAACTGATTGAATATTCCCTCAGAAAAAGATTTAGTTTATGAATATGTCTTCGAAAATCAATAAAATTGAAGGAGAATTATAATTCGATGAATTCTGAGTGAAGATGTCTCAGAAAATTCAGATGAAATCTGAAGTGAATATAAGTCTTCAGAAAATTATATGAATTGGAGTGACATAAGACCTCAGAAACTGGTTGTACTGAAGGCACATAAATTCAAATATCTCGATGAATTTATGTGAAACTGAAACCGAAGAAATTCTTGAAAGAAATATAACCTCAAATTCATGAATTTTGAAGTGAATATATGTCTTTAGGAACAATTTATAATCTTGAAGTGAATATAGTCCCTCAAAATCAGATGAATTTGAGTAAGTCTTCTAGTAATCGTTGGTAACTTGAAGTGAATATACCCTTTAGAAAATTCATCGAAATTTGAAAGCTGAACATAAAATTTAAGATAATCTGATGAATTTGTGAATATAAGTCTTCAGAAATTATTCAAATTTCATGAATATAGTCTTAGAAAACTCGATAATCAGGTGAATATAAGTTCAGAATATCCATGAAAATAATATGAACATAAATCTTAAGACAATTTCATGATTTTGTGATTATGTCTCAGAAAATATGATGAAATTTGAGGTGAAAATCTTAATATGTATATTCACTTCAATTTTCATAAGATTTATGTTTACATCAATTTTCACCAGATTTTTTGAAGACTTATATTTACTTCAAGTTTCATCTAATTTTCTGAAGACTTATATTCACTTCAAATCATCAGATTATCTTAAGACTTGTGTTCACTTCAAGTTTTACCAGATTTATCTAGACTTATATTCACTTTAAATTTCATTAGATTTTTTAAAGACTTATATCCACTTCAAATTTCATCATATTTTCTGAAGACTTGTATTCACTTCAATTTTAATTAGATTTTCTTAAGACTTATATCACTTCAAATTTCATCTAATGTTTTGAAGACTTATATTCTATCATGTTTCACCAGATTTTAGGAAAACTTATATTCACTTCAAATTTCATCAGATTTTTTTAAGATTTATATTTCCTTCAAATTTCATCAGATTTTCTGAAGACTTATATTCACTTCAAATTCATCAGATTATCTTAAGATGTATGTTTACTTCAATTTTCATAAGATTTTTTGAAGACTTATACTCACTTCAAATTTCATCAGATTTTCTAAAGACTTATATTCACTTAAAATTTCATAAAATTATCTTAAGATTTATGTTCACTTCAATTTTCACCAGATTTTCTAAAGACTTATATTCACTACAAATTTCATCTGATTTTCTGAAGACTTATATTCACTACAAATTTCATCTGATTTTCTGAAGACTTATATTCACTTCAAATTTACTCAGAGTTTTTTTAAGATTTATATTTCCTTCAAATTTCATTGGATTTTCTGAAGACTTATATTCACTTCGTATTTCATCATATAATCTTAAGATGTATGTTCACTTCAATTTTCACAAGATTTTTTGAAGACTTATATTCACTTCAAATTTCATCAGATTTTCTGAAGACTTATATTCACTTCAAGTTTCACCATATTTTCTGAAGACTTATATTCACTTCAAATTTTACCAGATTTTCTTAAGACTTATATTCACTTCAAATTTCTTCATATTTTTTTAGATTTATATTTCCTTCAAATCTAATCGGATTTTCTGAAGACTTATATTCACTTCAAATTTCATCAGATTTTATTAAGATGTATTTTCACTTGAAGTTTCCTAAGATTTTTTGAAGACTTATATTCACTTATAATTTCATCAGATTTTGTGAAGACTAATATTCACTTCAAATTTCATCAGATTATCTTAAGATTTATGTTCACTTCCATTTTCACCAGATTTTCTGAACACTTATATTCACTTCAAATTTCATCTAATTTCTGAAAACTTATATTCACTTCAAATTTCATCAGATTTTTTGAAGACTTGTATTCACTTCAAATTTCATCACATTTTCTGAAGACTTGTATTTACTTCAATTTTAATTATATTTTCTAAAGACTTATATTCACTTCAAATTTCATCTAATTTTTTGAAGACTTATATTCTATCATGTTTCACCAGATTTTGTGGAAACTTATATTCACTTCAGATTACATCAGATTTTTTTAAGATTTATATTTCCTTCAAATTTCATCGGATTTTCTGAAGACTTATATTCACTTCGTATTTCATAATATAATCTTAAGATGTTTGTTCACTTCAATTTTCACAAGATTTCCTGAAGACTTCAAATTTCATCAGATTTTCTAAAGACTTATATTCACTTCAATTTTAACCAGATTTTCTGAAGACTTATGTTCACTTCAAATTTCATCTTATTTTCTGAAGATTTATATTCACATCAAATTTCATCAGATTTTTTGAAGACTTATAATCACTCAAATTTACCGATCATTTTAAGATGTATAATTCATTTTGATTTTCATGATTTTTGAAGACTTATATTCACTTAAAATTTCATCAGATTATCTTAAGATTATGTTCTCACTTCATTATGATTTTCCTTTAAAACTTATATTCACTTCAGTTTCACCAGATTTTCTGAAGATTTATATTCACTTCAAATTTCATCAGTCTTTTTAAGATTTATATTTCCTTCAAGTTTTCATCAGATTTTGTGAAGACTTATATTCACTAAAAATTTCATCAGATTATCTTAAGATTTATGTTCCCCTCAATTTTCACCATATTTTCTGAAGACTTATATTCATTTCAAATTTCATTAGATTTCCTGAAGACCTATATTCAATTCAAATTTCATCAGATTATCTTAAGATTTATATTCACTTCAAATTTTATCAAATTTTTTTTAGATTTATATTTCCTTCAAATTTCATCGGATTTTCTGAAGACTTATATTCACTTCAAATTTCATCAGATTATCTTAAGATGTATGTTCACTTCAATTTTTATCGGATCATCTTAAGATTTATGTTCACTTCAATTTTAACCAGATTTTCTGAAGACTTATATTCACTTCAAATTTCATCGAATTTTCTAAAGACTTATATTCACATCAAATTTCATCAGATTTTTTGAAGACTTATATTTAGTTCAAATTTCATTAGATTTTCTGAAGACTTATATTCACTTCAAATTTCATCAGATTATCATAAGATGTATGTTCTCTTCGATTTTCATAAGATTTTTTGAAGACTTATATTCCCTTCAAATTTAATCAGATTTTTTGAAGACTTATATTCACTTTAAATTTCATCATATTAACTTAAGATTTATGTTCACTTCAATTTTCACCAGATTTTTTGAAGACTTATATTCAAATCAAATTTCATCAGATTTTTTGATGACTTATATTCACTTCAAATTTCATCAGATTTTGTGAAGACTTATATTCACTTAAAATTTCATCAGATTATCTTAAGATTTATGTTCCCCTCAATTTTCACCAGATTTTCCGAAGAGTTATATTCACTTCAAATTTCATCAGATTTTCTGAAAACTTATATTCAATTCAAATTTCATCAGATTATCATAAGATTTAAATTCACTTCAAATTTCATCAGATTTTTTTAAGATTTATATTTCCTTCAAATTTCATCGGATTTTTTGAAGACTTATATTCACTTAAAATTTCATCAGATTATCTTAAGATGTATGTTCACTTCAATTTTGATCGGATCATCTTAAGATTTATATTCACTTCAATTTTAACCAGATTTTTTGAAGACTTATACTCACTTCAAACTTCATCAAATTTTCGGAAGACTTATATTCACTTAAAATTTAATAAATTTTTTAAGATTTATGTTCACTTCAATTTTCACCAGATTTTCTAAAAACTTATATGCACTACAAATTTCATCCGATTTTCTTAAGACTTATATTCACTTCAAATTTCATCAGATTTTCTGAAGACTTATATTCACTTCAAATTTCATCTAATTTACTGAAGACTTATATTCAATCAAGTTACACCAGATTTTCTGAAGACTTATCTTCACTTCAAATTTCATCAGATTTTTTTAAGATCTATATTTCCTTCAAATTTCATCGGATTTTCTGAAGACTTATATCCACTTAAAATTTCATAAGATTTTCTTAAGATGTATGTTCACTTCGATATTCATAAAAAATTTTGAAGACTTATATTCACTTCAAATTTCATCATATTTTCTGAAGACTTATATTCACTTAAAAATTCATCAAATTATCTAAAGATTTATTTTCATTTCAATTTTCACCAGATTTTTTGAAGACTTATATTCACATCAAATTTCATCAGATTTTTTGATGACTTATATTCACTTCAAATTTCATCAGATTTTGTGAAGACTTATATTAACTTAAAATTTCATCAGATTATCTTAAGATTTATGTTCCCCTCAATTTTCACCAGATTTTCCGAAGAGTTATATTCACTTCAAATTTCATCAAATTTTCTGAAAACTTATATTCAATTCAAATTTCATCAGATTATCATAAGATTTATATTCACTTCAAATTTCATCAGATTTTTTTAAGATTTATATTTCCTTCAAATTTCATCGGATTTTTTGAAGACTTATATTCACTTAAAATTTCATCAGATTATCTTAAGATGTATGTTCACTTCAATTTTGATCGGATCATCTTAAGATTTATATTCACTTCAATTTTAAACAGATTTTCTGAAGACTTATATTCACTTCAAATTTCATCTAATTTTCTAAAGACTTATATTCACTTCAAATTTCATCAGATTTTTTGAAGACTTATATTCATTTCAAATTTCATTAGATTTTCTGATGACTTATATTCACATTAAATTTCATCAGATTGTCTTAAGACTTATGTTCACTTCAATTTTCACCAGATTTTTTGAAGACTTATATTCACTTCAAATTTCATCAGATTTTCGGAAGACTTATATGCACTTAAAATTTCATCAGATTATCTTAAGCTTTATGTTCACTTCAATTTTCACCAAATTTTTCGAAGACTTATATTCACTTCAAATTTCATCAGATTTTCTAAAAATGTAATATTCACTTCAAATTTCATAAAATTTTATGAAGACTTATATTCACTTCAATTTTAACCAGATATTCTGAACACTTATATTCACTTCAAATTTCATCAGATTTTCTGAAGACTTATATTCACTTCTAGTTTCACCAGATTTTCTGAAGACTTATATTCACTTCAAATTTCATTAAAAAATTTTAAGATTTATATTTCATTCAAATTTCATCGGATTTTCTGAAGACTGATATTCACTTCAAATTTCATCAGATTATCTTAATATGTATGTTTACTTCAAATTTCATCAGATTTTGTGAAGACTTATATTCACTTCAAATTTCATCAGATTATCTAAAGATTTACGTTCACTTCAATTTTCACCAGATTTTCCTAAGACTTATATTTACTTCAAATTTCATCAGATTTTCTAAAGACTTACATTCACTTCAAATTTCATCAGATTATTTTAAGATTTATGTTCACTTCAATTTTTACCAGATTTCTGAAGACTTATATTCACATCAATTTTCATCTAATTTTGAAGACTTATATTCACTTCAAATTTCATCGGATTTTTTGAAAAATTATATTCACTTCAAATTTCCACACATTTTTTGAAGACTTGTATTCACTTCAATTTTAATTAGATTTTCTAAAGACTTATATTCACTTCAAATTTCATCTAATTTTTTGAAGACTTATATTCTATCATGTTTCACCAGATTTTGTGGAAACTTATATTCACTTCAGATTACATCAGATTTTTTTAAGATTTATATTTCCTTCAAATTTCATCGGATTTTCTGAAGACTTATATTAACTTCGTATTTCATCATATAATCTTAAGATGTTTGTTCACTTCAATTTTCACAAGATTTCCTGAAGACTTCAAATTTCATCAGATTTTCTAAAGACTTATATTCACTTCAATTTTAACCAGATTTTCTGAAGACTTATGTTCACTTCAAATTTCATCTCATTTTCTGAAGATTTATATTAACATCAAATTTCATCAGTTTTTTCACGACTTATAATCACTTCAAATTTCATCAGATCATGTTAAGATGTATGTTTACTTCGATTTTCATAAGATTTTTTGAAGACTTATATTCACTTAAAATTTCATCAGATTATCTTAAGATTTATGTTCAATTCAATTTTCACCAAATTTTCTGAAAACTTATATTCACTTCTAGTTTCACCAGATTTTCTGAAGATTTATATTCACTTCAAATTTCATCAGTCTTTTTAAGATTTATATTTCCTTCAAATTTTCATCGGATTTTGTGAAGACTTATATTCACTAAAAATTTCATCAGATTATCTTAAGATTTATGTTCCCCTCAATTTTCACCATATTTTCTGAAGACTTATATTCACTTCAAATTTCATTAGATTTCCTGAAGACCTATATTCAATTAAAATTTCATCAGATTATCTTAAGATTTATATTCACTTCAAATTTTATCAAATTTTTATTTAGATTTATATTTCCTTCAAATTTCATCGGATTTTCTGAAGACTTATATTCACTTCAAATTTCATCAGATTATCTTAAGATGTATGTTCACTTCAATTTTTATCGAGCAATATGTAATCTGAACGAAGTACACTGA
>CM038795.1:161055689-161076148 GCA_021764765.1 Vicia sativa | reverse complement strand
AGTCTTCAGAAAATTCATGAAATTGAAGTGAATACAAGTCTCTAAAATATGATGAAATTTGAAGTGATATAAGTCTTTGAATTCAATTTGTTCAAAGTAAATATTTTCTTCAGATAATCGTGAAATCTTGAAGTGAAATACAAGTCTTAAGATATTCGATGAAATTGGTGAATATGTCTTTAAAATTAGATGAAATTTGAAGTGAATATAAGTTCGAAAACTGGTGAAATTGATGTAAACATAAATCTTATGAAAATTGAAGTGAATATACATATTAAGATTTTCACCTCAAATTTCATCATATTTTCTGAAGACTTATATTCACTTAAAAGTCATCAAATTATCTTAAGATTTATGTTCACTATTATTTTCACCAGATATTCTAAAGACTTATATTCACTACAAATTTTATCAGATTTTCTAAAGACTTATATTCACTTCAAATTTCATCAGATTTTCTGAAGACTTATATTCACTTAAAATTTCATCAGATTATCTTAATATTTATGTTCACTTCAAATTTCATTAGTTTTTCTAAAGAATTATATTCACTTCAATTTTAACCAGATTTTCTGAAGACTTATATTCACTTCAAATTTCATCTGATTTTCTGAGGACTTATATTCACTTCAAGTTTCACCAGATTTCCTAAAGACATATGTTCACTTCAAATTTCATCAGATTTTTTTAAGAGTTATATTTCTTTCAAATTTCATCGGATTTTCTGAAGACTTATATTCACTTAAAATTTCATCGGATTATTATAAGATTTATGTACACTTTAATTTTAACCAGATTTCTGAAGTCTTATATTCACTTCAAATTTCATATAATTTTCTGAAGACTTATATTCACTTCAAATTTTATCTGATTTTCTGAAGACTTATCTTCACTTCAAATTTCATCAGATTTTCTGAAGACTTGTACTCCCTTCAATTTTAATCAGATTTTCAGAAGACTTATATTCACTTCAAATTTCATCTTACTTTCTGAAGACTTATATTCAATCAAGTTTCACCAGTTTCATCGGAATTTCTGAAGACTTATATTCACTTAAAATTTTATCAAATTATCTTAAGATGTATGTTCACTTCGATTTTCATATGATTTTTTAAAGACTTATAATCACTTCAAATTTCATCAGATTTTCTGAAGACTTATAATCACTTCAAATTTCATCAAATTATCTTAAGATTTTTGTGATCTTCAAATTTCATTAGATTTTCTAAAGACTTATGTTCACTTCAATTTTAATAGAATTTTCTGAAGACTTATATTCACTACAAATTTCATCTAATTTTCTGAAGACTTATATTCACTTCAAGATTCACCAGATTTTCTAAAGACATATGTTCACTTCAAATATCATCTGATTTTTTTAAGATTTAGATTTCCTTCAATTTTCAACGGATTTTCTGAAGACTTATATTCAGTTCAAATTTTATCAGATTATCAAACATGTATGTTCACATCGATTTTCATAAGATTTTTTGAAGACTAATGTCCACTTCAAATTTCATCAGATTTTCTAAAGAGTTATATTCACTTAAAATTTCATCAAATTATCTTAAGATTTATTTTCACTTCAAATTTCATAAGATTGTTTTAAGATTTATATTTCCTTCAAATTTCATCTAATTTTCTGAAGACTTATATTCACTTCAAATTTCATCAGATTATCTTAAGATTTATTTCACTTCAATTTTCACCAGATTTTCTGAAGATTTATATTCACTTCAAATTTCATCAGAATATCTTAATATTTTAATTTCACTTCAATTTTCACCAGATTTTATGAAAACTTATATTCACTTTAAATTTCATCAGATTTTCTGAAGACTTATATTCACTTAAAATTTCGTCTGATAATCTTAAGATTTATGTTCACTTCAATTTTCACCAGATTTTCACTTTAATTTTGAAGACTTATATTCACTTCAAATTCATCTAATTTTCTGAAGACTTATATTCAATACAAGTTTCACTAGATTTTCTGAAGACTTATATTCACTTCAAATTTCATCAGATTGTTTTAAGATTTATATTTCCTTCAAATTTCATCTAATTTTCTGAAGACTTAAATTCACTTCAAATTTCATTAGATTATCTTAAGATGTATGTTCACTTCAATTTTCATAAGATTTTTTGAAGACGAATATTCACTTCAAATTGCATTAGATTTTGTGAAGACTTATATTCACATCAAATTTCATCAAATTATTTTAAGATTTATGTTCACTTCACATTTCATCAGATTTTCTGAAGACTTATATTCACTTAAAATTTAATCAGATTATCTTAATATTTATATTCACTTCAAATTTCATATAATTTTCTGAAGACTTATATTCACTTCAAGTTTCACCAGATTTTCTAAAGTCATATGTTCACTTAAAATTTTATCATATTTTTTTAAGATTTATATTTCCTTCAAATTTCATTGGATTTTCTGAAGTCTTATATTCACTTCAAATTTCACAAATTATCTTAAAATATATGTTCACTTCGATTTTCATAAGATTTTTTGAAGACTTATATTCACTTCAAATTTCATCAGATTTTCTGAAGACTTATATTCACTTAAACTTTCATCAAATTATCTTATGATTTAATTTCACTTCAAATTTCATCAGATTTACTGAATACTTATTTTCACTTCAAATTTCATCAGATTATCTTAAGATTTATGTTCACTTTTATTTTAACCAGATTTTCTAAACACTTATATTCACTACAAACTTCATCAGATTTTCTGAAGACTTATATTCACTTGAAATTTCATCAGATTTTCTGAAAACATATATTTACTTAAAATTTCATCAGATTATCTTAATATCTATGTTCACTTCAAATTTCATTAGATTTTTTTAAGACTTATATTCACTTCAATTATAACCATATTTTCTGAAGATTTATATTCACTTCAAATTTCACCAAAATTTCTGAAGACTTTTATTCACTTCATGTTTCACAAGATTTTCATAAGACATATCTTCACTTCAAATTTCATCATATTTTTTTAAGATTTATATTTCCTTCAAATTTCATCAGATTTTCTGAAGACTTATATTCACTTCAAATTTCATCAGATTTTCTGAAGACTTATATTCACTTAAAATTTCATTAGATTTTCTCAAGACTTATATTCACTTCAAATTTCATGATTTTCTAAGACTTATATTCACTTCAAATTTCACGATTATTCAAGACTTATATTCACTTCAAATTTCATCAGATTTTCTTAAGATTTATGTTCACTTCAATTTTAACTAGATTTCTGAAGACTTATATTCACTTCAAATTTCATCAAATTTTCTAAAGACTTATATTCACTTCAAGTATCATCAGATTTTCTGAAGACTTATATTCACTTCAAATTTCATCAGATTTTTTTAAGATTTATATTTCCTTCAAATTTCATCTAATTTTCCTGAAGACTTATATTCACTTCAAATTTCATCAGATTATCTCAAGATTTATGTTCACTTCAATTTTAACTAGATTTCCGAAGACTTATATTCACTTAAAATTTCATCTAATTTTCTGAAGACTTATATTCACTTCAAGTTTCACCAGATTTTCTAAAGACATATGTTCACTTCAAATTTTATCATATTTTTTTAAGATTTATATTTCCTTCGAATTTCTTTGGATTTTCTGAAGTCTTATATTCACTTCAAATTTCATCAGATTATCTTAAGATGTATGTTCACTTCGATTTTCATAAGATTTTTTGAAGACTTATATTCACTTCAAATTTCATCAGATTTTCTGAAGACTTATATTCACTTTAAATTTCATCGAATTATCTTAAGATTTAATTTCACTTCAAATTTCATAAGATTATCTGAATATTTATGTTCTCTTTTATTTTCATCAAATTTTCTGAAGACTTATATTCACTAAAATTTTCATCAGATTATCTTAATATTATTGTTCACTTCAAATTTCATTAGATTTTTTGAAGACTTATATTCACTTCATGTTTCACAAGGTTTTCTAAAGACATCTTCACTTCAAATTTCATCATATTTTTTTAAGATTTATATTCAAATTTCATCGATTTTCAAGACTTATATTCACTTCAAATTTCAGCAGATTTTCTAAAGAGTTATATTCACTTAAAATTTCATCAGATTTTCTGAAAACTTATATTCACTTCAAATTTCATTAGATTATCTGAAGACTTAAATTCACTTCAAATTTCATCAGATTTTCTTAAGATTTGTGTTCACTTCAATTTTAACTAGATTTCTGAAGACTTATATTCACTTCAAAATTCATCCAATTTTCTAAAGACTTATATCAACTTCAAGTATCACTAGATTTTCTGAAGACTTATATTCACTTCAAATTTCATCAGATTTTTTTAAGATTTATATTTCCTTCAAATTTCATCTAATTTTCTGAAGACTTATATTCACTTCAAATTTCATAAGATTATCTTAAGATGTATGTTCACTTCAATTTTCATAAGATTTTTTGAAGACTGATGTTCACTTCAAATTTCATCTAATTTTCTGAAGACTTATATTTATTTCAAGTTTCACCAGATTTTCTAAAGACATATGTTCACTTAAAATTCCATGAGATTTTTTTAAGATTTATATTTCCTTCAAATTTCATCGGATTTTCTAAAGACTTATATTCACTTCAAATTTCATCAGATTTTCGAAAGACTTATATTCACTTAAAATTTCATCAGATTATCTGAAGACTTATGTTCACTTCAAATTTCGTCTGATTATCTTAAGATTTTTGTCCACTTCAATTTTAACTAGATTTTCTAAGACTTATATTCACTTCAAAATTCATCTAATTTTTTGAAGACTTATATTCACTACAAGTTTCACCAGATTTTCTGAAGACTTATATTCACTTCAAATTTCATCAGATTGTTTTAAGATTTATATTTCCTTCAAATTTCATCTAATTTTCTAAAGACTTATATTCACTTCAAATTTCATTAGATTATCTTAAGATGTATGTTCACTTCAATTTTCATAAGATTTTTTAAAGACTGATATTTACTTCAAATTTCATGATTTTCCAAGACTTATATTCACTTAAAATTTCATCAGATTATCTTAAGATTTATGTTCACTTCAATTTTCACCAGTTTTTCTGAAGACTTATATTCACTTCAAGTTTCACTAGATTTTCTGAAAACTTATATTCACTTCAAATTTCATCAGATGGTTTTTAGATTTATATTTCCTTCAAATTTCATCTAATTTTCTGAAGACTTATATTCACTTCAAACTTCATCAGATTATCTTAATATCTATGTTCACTTCAAATTTCATTAGATTTTTTGAAGACTTATATTCACTTCAATTTTAACCAAATTTTCTGAAGACTTATATTCACTTTAAATTTCATCTAATTTTTGAAGACTTATATTCACTTCAAGTTTCACCAGATTTTCTAAAGACTTATATTCACTTCAAATTTCATCAGATTTTTTTAAGATTTATATTTCCTTCAAATTTCATCGTATTTTCTGAAGACTTATATTCACTTCAAATTTCATCGATTATCTAAGATGTATGTTCACTGATTTCATAAGTTTTTGAAGACTTATATTCACTCAAATTTCATCGATTTTCTAAAGAGTTATATTCACTTAAATTCACTTCAAATTTCACTCGATTTTCTAAAGATTAATTCAATTTTCACGCATTTTTGAAGACTTATACTCACTACAAATTTCACGATTTTCTCAAGACTTATATTCACTTAAAATTTCATGATTATCGAAGAGTTATATTCACTTCAAATTTCATCGTGATTTTCAAGACTTATATTCACTTCAAATTTCACTTTATTTTCTTAAGACTTATATTCACTTCAAATTTCATAGAGATTTTCCAAAAACTTATATTCACTTCAAATTTCATGATTATTAAAGATTTACGATACTTAAATTTTAAAATGATTTTCTAAAACTTATATTCAGTTCAAATTTCAACTAATTTTCTGAAGACTTATATTTATTTCAAGTTTCTCCAGATTTTCTAAAGACAAATGTTCACTTCAAATTCCATTAGACTTTTTTAATATTTATATTTCCTTCAAATTTCATCGGATTTTTTGAAGACTTATATTCACTTCAAATTTCATCAGATAATCTTAAGATGTATGTTCACTTCGATTTTCATAAGATTTTTTGAAGACTTATATTCACTTCCAATTTCATCAGATTTTCTAAAGAGTTATATTCACTAAAAATTTCATTAGATTATCTTAAGATTAATTTTCACTCCAGTTTTCACCAGATTTTCTGAAGACTTATACTCACTACAAATTTCATCAGATTTTCTGAAGACTTATATTTACTTAAAATTTCATCAGATTTTCTGAAGAGTTATATTCACTTAAAATATCATCAGATTTTCTGAATACTTATGTTCACTTCAAATTTCATCAGATTTTCTGAAGACTTATATTCACTTCAAATTTCATTAGATTTTCTGAACACTTATATTCACTCCAAATTTCATGATTATCTTAAAGATTTATATACTTAAATTTTAAAATGATTTTCTAAAAACTTATATTCAGTTCAAATTTCAACTAATTTTCTGAAGACTTATATTTATTTCAAGTTTCTCCAGATTTTCTAAAGACAAATGTTCACTTCAAATTTCATCAGATAATCTTAAGATGTATGTTCACTTCGATTTACTTTCATCTGAAGAGTAACATTCACTTAAAATTTCATCAGATAATCTTAAGATTTATTTTCACTTCAATTTTCACCAGATTTTCAAAAGACTTATACTCACTTCAAATTTCATCAAATTTTCTGAAGACTTATATTCACTTCAAATTTCATCAAATTATCTTAAGATGTATGTTCACTTAGATTTTCATAAGATTTTTTGAAAAACTATATTCACTTAAAATTTCAACAGATTTTTTGAAGAGTTATATTCACTTAAAATTTCATCAGATTATCTTAAGATTTATTTTCACTTCAATTTTCACCGATTTGAAGACTTATATTCACTTCAAATTTCTTCCGATTTTCTCAAGACTTATATTCACTTCAAATTTCATCAGATTTTCTGAAGACTTATATTCACTTCAATTTTAACCAGATTTTCTGAAGACTTATATTCACTTCAAATTTCATCTAATTTTCTGAAGACTTATATTTACTTCAAGATTCACCAGATTTTCTAAAGACATATGTTCACTTCAAATTTCATCAGATTTTTTTAAGACTTATATTTCCTTCAAATTTCATCGGATTTTCTGAAGACTTATATTCACTTCAAATTTCATCAGATTATCTAAAGATGTATGTTCACTTCAATTTTCATAAGATTTTTTGAAGACTTATATTCACTTTAAATTTCATCAGATTTTTTGAAGAGTTATATTCACCTAAAATTTCATCAGATTATCTTAAGATTTATTTTCACTTCAATTTTCTCCAGATTTTCTGAAGACTTAAATTCGCTTCAAATTTCTTCTGATTTTGTGAAGACTTATATTCACTTCAAATTTCATCTGATTTTCTGAAGACTTATATTCACTTCAAATTTCGCCTTATTATCTTAAGATTTATGTTCACTTCAATTTTATATGGATTTTTGAAGACTTATATTCACTTCAAAATTCATCTAATTTTCTGAAGACTTCTATTCACTACAAGTTTCACCAGATTTTCTGAAGACTTATATTCACTTCAAATTTCATCAGATTGTTTTAAGATTTATATTTCCTTCAAATTTCATCTAATTTTCTGAGGACTTATATTCACTTCAAATTTCATCAGATTTTTTGAAGACTTATATTCACTTCAAATTTCATCAGATTATCTTAAGATTTATTTCACTTCAATTTTCACTAGATTTTCTGAAGATTTATATTCTATTCAAATTTCATCAGATTATCTTAAGATTTATTTTCACTTCAATTTTCACCAGATTTTCTGAAGACTTATATTCACTTCAAATTTCATTAGATTTTCTGAAGACTTATATGCACTTCAATTTTAACCAGATTTTCTGAAGACTTATATTCACTTCAAATTTCATCTAATTTTCTGAAAACTTATATTTCCTTCAAATTTCATCGGATTTTCTCAAGACTTATATTCACTTCAAATTTCATCAGATTATCTAAAGATGTATGTTCACTTCAATTTTCATAAGATTTTTTGAAAACTTATATTCACTTTAAATTTCATCTGATTTTTTGAAGAGTTATATTCACTTAAAATTTCATCAGATTATCTCAAGACTTATATTCACTTCAAATTTCATCAGATTTTCTTAAGACTTATATTCACTTAAAATTTCATCAGATTATCTGAAGACTGATATTCACTTAAAATTTCGTCTGATTATCTTAAGATTTATGTTCACTTCAATTTTAACTAGATTTTTGAAGACTTATATTCACTTCAAATTCATCTAATTTTTGAAGACTTATATTCACTACAAGTTTCACCATATTTTCTGAAGACTTATATTCACTTCAAATTTCATCAGGTTGTTTTAAGATTTATATTTCCTTCAAATTTCATCTAATTTTCTAAAGACTTATATTCACTTCAAATTTCATCGGATTATCTTAAGATGTATGTTCACTTCAATTTTCATAAGATGTTTTGAAGACTGATATTCACTTCAAATTTCATCAGATTTTGTGAAGACTTATATTCACTTAAAATTTCATCAGATTGTCTTAAGATTTATGTTCACTTCAATTTTCACCAGATTTTCTGAAGATTTATATTCACTTCAATTTTAACTAGATTTTTGAAGACCTATATTCATTTCAAAATTCATCTAATTTTCTGAAGACTTATATTCACTTCAAGTTTCACCAGATTTTCTGAATACTTATATTCACTTCAAATTTCATCAGATTGTTTTAAGATTTATATTTCCTTCAAATTTCATCTAATTTTCTGAAGACTTATATTCACTCTCAAATTTCATCGATTATATTAAGATGTATGTTCACTCAATTTTCATAAGATTTTTGAAGACCGATATTTACTTCAAATTTCATCGATTTTGTGTTGACTTATATTCATACCCCAAATTGTCCTCTTACTTTCAAAACATTTCGCATATCCATGCTTCAAAGATTTCACAAGGGTTGACCGCATAAGCCTCTCCTACAATTAACCCAAACTAGGGTTTGGCCATCCTCAAATCAAGGTGGACCTCTAACACTTCCAAGTCATGCCTCATGATATGCGCCAATGAATCTCCATGTCAAGTTTCAAGCCTTATAAGTCAAGTTTCCGCATAATTGCTCGATGATTGAAAATCAATTGATTGGACAAAACAATCGTGGTCAATATACAACAAACTCATAATTTTTGTCAACATCAATATTTTTGTTATATTCATCATTTAATCAAGGGTTGATCATGATTCATCAAGAAAATTCAAGAATTAATCAAAAGTCAAAGTTTCCAAATTGGGTTTTCTTAGACAAAAGTCAACAGAACTTTGACCAAGCATAACTTTCACATACTTTATAAGAAATTTTTCCACCAAAGCTTATTTTGAAGGGAATTCAATTCTCTACAACTTCATGTCTCACAAGCTTGGAAGAAAATGCTTCATTTGGAAGTCAACATTACTGTGTCCTTTTCAAAGTCAACAAAAAGTCAACTTTTTGTAAAGAAGTGTTCTTGAGCATGGAAACTTCAATTGAGATGAAACCAAAGAGGTTGTTTAGAGAACATCTTGAGCTTTCTAAAAAGTCCAAGAACACCCAAAAATGTTAAACATTGAGCAAGATACCCCTTGCACAACTTGAGCATTTTTGAGGAGGTGCACAAAGAGAAATACTTGACAAAATCAAAATTTTGCAAATGGGCCTAACTTTTCTTGGTTCAAACATCGTCCTTAGCGATTTGGAACCCAAGCCCAAGGCCACGAATTTATCTTTTATTTTGTATTTATTTTGGATTTTTAATCATTTAAAAGCCAATTTAATTAAAATAAAAGATAGAAAATCAAAATTAATTGCAAATTGGATTTTTCTCTCATTCTTGAGATCTAAGCAAGCCACACAAGCTGTCAATTTTGAAATTGCATTGATTGGCAAAGGAATTGAATGAGATTTGATCAAAAAAGGCAATATTTGTTTTCATACCAAATCAAATATTTTCTCATTGATTGGCATATAATTTCTTCATAATTCTTGACCTAATTCACTCTACTATAAGTACACAATGCATCCACAAGTACAAAGGACGAAATCCTTGCCTCCAAGAACCCTACCCAACCTCAAAAAAATCCGTGTGATACAAGCAATTGGCAACCAGGGTTTCAGTCGAATTCAACCAATTCTAAGCACTCAAACACATTCCTGGAGGTCCTCTGATCCATTCCAGATACTCACAAGCCAGCAATACCTCCAGAATCACAAATTCCAGATCATGGTTTGGTTCAAATATTTCAAATTCGATTTTTGATTTTCATGCATATTTAACATGTTTTGATTGTTTGTTTGTGTTTAGAATTAAGTTTCAAAGCTTTCTGCATTGGTTAATTGTGTTTTGAGTACAAGAATTGGAATCCACCATTGCTAGGTTTTGAAGGTCCGAATTAGGGCTTATGCTTTTATAAAATTAGCCAAAACCAAAGGTACCATCACACTCTGAGGCTAAACCGAATTGATCCATGTACTCACCATGAATTTATATTGCTTGTATATGATTTTGAAAATATGTGGGTTTTATCGATTTAACGTCAAGTATAGTTGTTGCTACGACAAAACCGTAGGTAAAAGTCTCGGTTTAAAAATTCAAATGAGGAAGTCAATGAAGCTTGTTTTTGATTTTCGTAATTCAATTTCCTTTAAACGCTTTTTGTTTCATATTACTAACACTAAACGCATGTTGGTCTAGTGGCAAGCAGCGCGCGCGTGTGAAAGGGATGTCCTGAGTTCGAATCCTGGCATCCTCACTTATTTTTTACACTTTTTGCAAACTAACCAATTTTCTATTTCTTTTCTTATTTTCTCATTTAATTTAATTTCTTTTCAAACAATTTTCTAACACATCAAAAATCACCAAAAAATTTCTTTTGTATTTAGGATGAAAATGTTTATTTAATTTTTGACATAAAATTAATATTTATGCATGCATATTTTAAATAATTGTTAATTAACCATAAATTGACTTTTAATTACTTTTCCTCAATAAAATCAATCCGTAAAATTCAAAAAATTTGTTCTATCATCTAATTAGGATTACTAACCTAAAAACCTTTTTCTACTAATTTCCAAAACATTTTGCTAACATTTTCTTATTATTCCGATTATCTTTTTATTTCGATTTACAATTCTAGAAAGGATGTATAGGTCGCAGTTTTTATCATGTAATAGCTAGATTTACATTTTCTCGCCTTTACTTCCACTCTATATTATGTAATCGCCTAAAGCCATGTAATAGTTAGGATTTACTTTCCGCACTTATTTTCCGCACCCATATAAACCGCTAGTAACTAGGTGTATGGAAAGATAAAACGAACGAGATCACTTTTAATTTCAAGATAATATATTTGAATTTAACACACTCTTCTGCACATGCACCCCTAGGCTATTCTCTCTTGTTGCCTTTCGAATAAATGGTCAAGTCCTCGAACGAGGTATCCTAGCACCGCTGCTCACAAACATATCATCATAGTCCTTTCGATACAAAGATCATAGTCCCCGACGTGGCTCACGAAAACATGATCTCGCCCCGATTGTTGCCTACGAAAGTGATGATCGTCCCTTCGAATGTGCTAGATACTCCTACTGTTGCCTTCATGACCATCCGATGTCCCTTCGAATGTCCCTTCTACATCCAACGTATCATGGTTACCTACCAACCAATGGTATGGATAACACTATTCTAAAGGAAAGTAAACAACACAAAACGACTGCTGGTAGGTAATAAGACTTTTAGTTGCTTGCTCTATCAAAATACTTTTCACACCTCACACTTTGTCAAAGTTTAAAACACTTTTCAAAACGAAACATTTCCAAACACTTAGTATACATTCCATGAATCATTATGAAGTCAGCTAAATGCCTTTTCAAAACATTTTCAAACACACACAGTAAAGCAAATTTTAAAGTGAGCTAAAGTAACTAAGAGTCTGTGAGATAACCACGATGGAAAGTGCTAATACCTTCCCTTTTCATAACCTTCTCCCTTACTCATAATCTAACGAAGGTCTTTTTCTTCTTTTCACCTTCCCTTAATTGGATAAAAGAAAAGTCGGTGGCGACTCTTGCTATCCGCAACATTTGCAATCAAAAGCAAAACAAATTCCAAAGTCGCCTCCCACCTGACAGTAATCGGAATCACGAGGAGACACCCTAGAGAGAGAATACCTTAGGATTTTTAGATCACTTTATCGCTTCGCTTGACTTGCTTGCTTTATCTTTAAGGGTTGCTTGGGTATTATACTTATGGGATCCTACACCCGATCCAGTTTCTTAGGTAAGTAGCATAATCGTCGTGATCATAGGCGATACCAAACGGTCAACATGATGGCTACGTTAGTGCGACACTTTGATGTCCCGTGCTCCTCATTCTCAAGTTGAGGAAAGTATTTGGCGCTCGTGGTGTCATCAAGCACTAACTTAACTTTTAGAACCCTAATTGACCCATCTTGGCCATTAGAAGGTAGTGAGATGGTCGGCTTTTGGTGCGTATCAGGTTGGTTGATACTGATGCTACGCCATTAAGATCCGACTCGATTTTGTTTTGATTACTTGGTAGTCGTGATTGAAATAAATCACGAGAAAGATCAATGATATGAGATTCCTAGAACCCGTTACTATCATAGGACGGATGAACCCACTCAAACGCTGGTAGGTAGACACCATACCTCATGCAAGCCTTAAACCTAGGGCTATCAGGTGATTTGGTTGTGCTTGTTAAACATGACATCATGACATCATAACATTGCATATCATTCTAACTATTTCAAGGACCTAGGAATTTATCTTTGCTGCTTTTGTAGGATTATGGCTTCCGAAGACTATCCAATCAACTTCATGGGTATACCTTCTCAACTCAAAGAATTGGTTTTAGAAATTCCATCATGCTCGCCATCAAAAGACATGGTTATCCACTGACTTGGTTATCTATGGTTTTGAAGAAGATATGATGCACGCCTTATTCCAGCTTCTTCGATCCGAAAACACCATTGCTTTACATTCCTATATTATCAGTTGGTTCCCACCTTGGAAGAGTTCTCTAAATTACTTGGGATACCTATCCTGATCGATACCATTCACCGTTGTAAAAGGCTCCTAAGTATGAAGACATCGTGATCAAGATTACATCTAAAACAATCGATATGAAGCCAATTGGGAAACAAGAAGTTGAGTTAAGGGTTTACTTGCTATGTTTCTAATAAAGAAAGCACGAGAATTCTAAAGGCTATGAGTTTCCATGCATTCAAGACATTTTGGCCTTACTAATCTATGGTTTGTGCTATTTCCTAATTCGATCATAGATGTGAACGCCATCAAGATATTCCTCACTCGTAATCCGTGCCTACCTTACTTGGAGACATTCTCGCATTCTCTCCACACTGCATCATCAAACGACAAGGAACTCTCATGTGTTGCATACCGTTTCTGTGTGGTTTATTTCGCACCTTCCTCAATCAAGAATGAAGAACGATCAAGATTAAAGTGGTCTCAAAGGCTGATGTCACTCTCTCATTTAGATATCCGTTGGTGTCTTTTTTCTCAAAAGGACTTCACTTTCATTGAGCTGCTTGAGAATTCCCTAATGTACCACCCTGGCATAAGGGAGGTATCACCTACAACCCTCTCTAGCTCTACGTTAGTTTGGTTATGCTCGAAGAGATGGTCCTAATGATATGCTTCTCCAAGATATTGTGTTCGACTACAACCATGATCTCCAAAATTACCATCGAAGGTTCATACACGCTTAGGGCATGGTAAAGAAGACTAATACCAAGACTTTGGGACACAGAAATTCCATTCCTTGGGAACCTTACCTCAAATGGGTGCGAGCTCGAGCTCAAAACCACATGATGCCATTTACACCCGTATTACCAGTAATTATGGAACCTGTTTCTATAGGTGACGTACCATATACCGTTCTCCATCCCGACATGCCTACCGATTAAGACTGAAGAGATCCCGGATCACTTAAAGAAGAAAGGGATACATTCAAGCTCAATGTTATGCGAGAAGAAGGTACTAGAGTTGACAAGCTACTTCACGAGGAGCGAAACATCAACGTACTTCAACACCAAGAGAAGCGCCCATGGAGACTTAGAGCTTTAGGATTTTTCTTGTTATTTATTTTCCAAACTATCTTTTGTACTTAAAAAGAAAAAAGAAAGGAACTAATAAAAGTTTGTTCATGCTTGTTTAACAAATTTAAATTCCTAAGGTCCTTGAAAACATTGCATTGCATAAACATCGCCATCATGGCATGACATTTCATAACAGTACATTGAAGATCGGCTTTCATTCTCTCGCTATTTATTTTAGCGAAATGGCTCGAACAGATCGTCAAAGATCTCCGTGCCCGTAATGCTCAATTCCGTGACGTGGTCACCACTTGGTCCAAGACCAGAAGATTTAAGAAGCTTATCGCGAAAAAGAAGGTCATTGGTGTCCTCAACATGGGAAGACGTCACAAGGGTGGACCTAGGGTGGTCAGCCGTGTAGAACTCTCAGACAAGAGTGTTGAAACTGATGAAAGTATCAAGAACAATGAAGAAGGCCAGCGTGAGTCTGAAAACAGAGAAGAAGACTATGAAAACGAGCAGTATTCTCTTGAGGATGACAAATACAAACAACTTGAAGACCATCTGAATGCTATGGAAAATCTGAAAATGTCCGGGCTGAATTTTGATGATCTGAGTTTAGTTCCTGGTGTGGTGATTCCCCGCAAGTTCAAAGTTCCTACTTTTGCCAAGTATGATGGCATCTCTTGTCCGAACGGCATTTGAAGTCCTATGTTCAGAAGATTCATCCTCACACTGATGACAGGAAGCTGTGGATCCATTACTTCCAAGAGAGTTTATCCGGAGCTCAGTTGGAGTGGTATTATCAACTAGAGAGTACCCGCATCCATACCTGGAATGACTTAGCAGATGCTTTCTACAAGCAGTACCAGTATAATGCTGAATTGGAACCCACTCGCATGCAACTACAAAGCATGTCTATGGGTCATGATGAGAAATTCAAAGAGTATGCTCAGAAATAGAGAGATCTAGCAGGCAGAGTTCAACCACCCTTGTCCAATAGGGAGTTGGTTGATATGTTTATGGGAACACTGACAGGCCCATTCTTCAATCATCTGATTGGAAACTCTTCAGCCGGATTCACTGAGATGATATTGACAGGAGAACGCATTGAAGCTGGAATCAAGAGCGGAAAGATTCAGGTGGAGTTATCTTCAAATGCTGCGAGGAGATCTTTCGGTAAGAAAGAAACCAATGATGTGTATGGTCAGAAAAGCCGTGTCAAAGCTGATCGTACTCAATCTGTGGGGGCAGTAGTGATATCCAATCCTGCACCAGCGCAACCTCAACGAAACAACGCGCGTAACCAGAATGCGCCACAAAGACAATTTACAAAGATCAACATGCCAATGTTGCAAGCATTGCAACACATGTTGAAAGCAGAGCAGATTACCTTGAGGGATCCTCCTCAACACATCAACACTTCCTCTCCGAGATACAATCCTAATGCCAAGTGTGCATACCACTCTAATAGCCCGGGGCATGACACCGACGACTGTTGGGCTTTGAAGAACAAGATTCAAGACATGATTGAAGCTAAGGAAATTGAGTTTGATCCTCCTGTCGAGACTCCGAATGTAATCAACGCGCCAATTCCTAACCACGACAAAAGTTCCAATGCTATTGACAAGACCTCTTATGTTTTTGATGTGAACAACCTGACTATTCCTCTGATGACTGTTAAGAAGAATCTGCTGCAAGCCGGCGTTAATCCAGGATGCCCAGAGAATTGTCGTTGGTGCCCTTTAGCACCTAACGGATGTGCTTGGTTGAGAAGGTGTATTCAATGCATGATGGATAACCGAGAAGTGCTATTTCTGAAACCTTCACCTGTAGAGAATCTATGTAAAGACATGTCTAAGAATCTGAAGATCGAAGATGTGAGCGGTGCACTGAAGTCCGATACCTTGGGGCAGCCAAGTGGAAAGTTTGATTACATGGTGAAGTATACCGTTCCTGAAAGCTACAAGATTCCTATTGAAGATGTCAAGGCAACCGGATGGGGAGACGATTTCCCAGAAGACTATGCTGATGTGAACACAATAAGGATCTCCTCTCACGATCCCGCGCCTAGAGTGGCACCTCTCATCATTACTTCTCTGCAGCCCCATACTCCTCCGACAAAGCTATACTGTGGAACTATGGAGTCAAGTTTATTATTATGGCGTCTACAAGACCTTGACCATTGAAGACACAATAGCTTCCATCCCGACATCGACAACATCACCGATCAAGCAAAGTAACTGAACCCAAGAGTGTTTTCTCCAAAGATCTCTCCTCCAAAAGACATCATACACCAAATGATTCCGTACCTCAACCAACCCAAGCTAGAGGAAAGAACCAGACTCATCCCGGCTTTATAGAAGTACCAAAGGAAGTTGTCAAGATACCTCCAAACAAGAAATGGAGGAAATTTCAAGATAATCAAGAAGAGTGACTACAATGTGGAACAATGGGACAGACTGCTCCAAGATCTCCATGTTGGCTCGCTATCAGGCTCGAGGCTCATGCTAAAGCCTTAGTGAAGTTTCGAAGAATGCTCACATACCTCAAGACACTACTAACGATCAATTTGAAGTTTGTATTGCTAGCCGGTCCAAAGAACGGCCTAGGCTCGATGTTGACTGACGTCCGAAGGAACACAACAAAGCCTTGCACATCTCTCGTTGAATGCAAGGGCATTACATTGTCTCATGTTTTGGTAGATACCGTTCTGCTTCTCGAATATCCTACAAGAACGCTTTCGACCGACTTGATGTTGAAGGATTGGTCTTGAAGCCAAAGGACATAATTGTGAGAGCTTGATGGTTCTAAACGAACCGTGACTGGAGAGCTCATTCTACCGCTTAAATAGGTTCCCGACTGACTTTTCTTTGTCATGGACATCATCCGCCTTACTCTTGCCTACTTGGACGCCCTTGATACATGGGCAGGCGTCACATTTCTACCTTGCATCGTGTCAAGTACCCAAAGGTGAAGGGAAGGCTGTTACATGATGGTGAAGAGGAGTACATGGTAAGCCATCTCTACCATTCGATACCAAGTGGAAGGTGAATTCTTCTCGAAACTCTCGTAAGCTAAACAGCCCAAGAGTCATGCCTGCTGGACTCTCCACTCCCCGTTACACAAGTTCTTAGGATGGCCTCACCAAGGATGCTTAAGCCGCAGCTTGAAGGAGGTAGTACTATTTGGGAACAGCCCCCCGATCTTCCTTTCAAACCCGACAAGAATGGTTTAGGCTTCACCACCCAAGGTTAGAAGATGATACGCCGCGAACGCAACAACAAACTTCCTTCCAAGACGTAAGAATGGAGTCCATGCTATAGAAGACGACGACAACGACTTCGACATCAGCTATTGGATCTTCCCAACTCCCGACGACGGACTCAACAATTGGAAGACCGAAGACGTTATGCCAATCTCCTTTATACAGGAGTAATTGCTTTGTTATGTGCTTTCTATGCTTTGAACAATAAACTTTAAAGCCTCAGTGCCGCGGGGCATCATGACTCATTTGTGAGGGTTATTATCTGTCATTTGCATATTTTCATTCAATAAAATCATTGGACTTTTGCATTTAAATACTGTTTTATTTCTTTTACTTTATCACCCTTCAAAAAGCTATGTGTTCTTACACACACCTATTGATGATACATCGCAGATTCAATTCAATCTCGCTGATAACAACTTCTATTGCTAAATATGACTCAATAATCCGATCTACCGTCAAGACGGGTGAGAAGATTGTGGGCCAAGAGAACTTGTCCTGATCATACAAAGAAGAACAAAGTTATATAGCCACATGAAGAGCCACGAGGTTGTGAATCTAGGTAATCGATGAAGATGTAAAAGAAATCAAGATAGGAGTAGGTCTCTAGAGTAGTGTAAAGAAAGATTGGTCCAAATGCTACGAGACTATATCGAGGTTTTTGCTTGGTCATACAAAGATATGCTGTGTCTGACATAGACATTGTGGTGCACCGTTAATGATTTAAAGAAGGTTTTCTCCCTCAGTAGCGTAAGGTCCGTCAGACGGCCCTAAGATGTCGAGAAAATCAAAGTCGGGTTATGAAGCGCCAACTGTTTCTTAGCTATTACTCAGATCCGCAGTGGTCATGAATGTGGACCCGACTCTAAGAAGGATGGAAATGAATGTGTGGATTACGTAGATTTGAAATGCAGCGAGTTCGAAAGACGATTTTTCCACTTCCTCATATTGATGTTCGGCCGACAACACCGCCAACATAAGGTTTTCTCCTTCATGGATGGTTTCTACGATTACAATCGATCAAAATGGCTCCAAGACAAGGAGAAGACTACTTCATATAACGCAAGTACATTCGCTACAAGGTCATGTCGCTCGGATCAAGAACTAGCGCCACATATCAACGCAAGCATGGTGGCATTATTTCATGACATAACCATCACAAGATAGAGGTTTACTCGATTACATGATAGCTCGATCACATACCGGCAATATCCTCGATTTGCGAAACTGCCATAGATCAAGAAGTATAGACTAAGACTTAATCCCAACAAGTGCACTTTGAAGTCGATCCAGAAACTCATAGGGTTTGTTGTCGTGTAAAGGTATGGAAGTTGACCCCGCCAAGGTTAAAGATATTCAAGAAATGCCCCTGCACCGGAAAGAAGTTAGAGGTTTTTGGGACGATTGAACTACATTGCCGCATCTATTGCACATCTAATTATTTGTGAGCCAATCTTCAAATTATCAAGAAAGATCAAGTAGTGGAATGGAACGACGATTTCCACCGCTTTGACAAAATCATGGAGTACCCACGTAATCCTCCTATCTTGATGCCACCACCGAAAGAAGACTCTTATCATGTACTTGACAGTTGTTAGAGAATCAATGGGTGTGTGTTGGGGCAACATGACGAGTCCGTCGAAAAAGAGTATGCGATATACTACCTTAGCAAAAGTTTACCGACTATGAAACAAGATACTACAGCCGATAAAACTTGCGTCATTGTCACGTCACGACCAGGACAATACATGTTGACTCACACTACCTTGTTGATCTCCAAGATGGATCCGATAAACACATATTTGAGAAACCGCCTTTCTCCAAGAATAGCAAGATGGCGATGATCTTGACCGAACACGACATCCAATATACTTCTGTATGCGATCAAAGGAAGCAGGTAGCGCATCATTTGGCTCATCAAGAGATGACTACCAACAGCTCGAAAGCCTGCACGAAGATGTTTTGTTAGTTACTAATTAGGAAGAACTGTGCCCCATTTAAGGACCCGAACAAGGATCCCGATGGACAATGGTCTTTGATGGAGCCTCAACGCACTTGGCAATGGCATTGTGCCATCATTACATCTCCTAAAGTGGACACACGCCTTTCACCACGATTATGTTTCCAAACCAAACAACAACATGCACGAATATGAAGCATGCATCATGGGTATTAAAGCTTCTATTGACTTAGTCAAATTCTGCAAGTGTATGGAGACCTTTAAAGTGATCACGATAAAAGGCGAAGGGATACGAAACATCCAATCTCATTCCATATCGAGCATGTTTGAGCATGATCCCTCTTCAAGAAATCACTTTCGATCATATTCCCGAGAAGAGAACCACCAGACGCATTAGCTACTATGTCATCTATGTTCAAGGTCAATCGGACAACGAAGCTCCCAAATCATCATCGGTAGTTGGAATGAACCAAAGATATTATTGTGAACTTAATCACGAGGAGAAACCTGGTTCTATGAAGTGAAGAGGTATCTTGAGACCGTGAATATCCCGTAGGGCATCTGGTCAATGATAAGAAGTTCTTGAGAAGATTTGCATCCAAATTTTCTCCGCAACTATTATCTTATACAAGCGCAATCACGATCTGTGCCTTCTACCGTAGATCGTGAAACCCAGAATGGATCATGGAAGAATTGCAACATACACATTTGGCACCCACCCAATGGACATACGATGGCTAAAAGATTTCGAGAAAGTTACTATTGGTCCACCATGGAAGTCGATTGTCATCGCTATGCTCGGTCCTATCACAAATGTCGACATACAGCACAAAGTGCATGTACCTCTAGTACCATTGAGTGTTCCGACCGCCTTGGCATTTCGCAATGTGGGCATTGACATGATCGGAGAAATCAAACCTACCGCTCCAACGGACACCATTTCATCCGTGGCAATTGACTA